>JAPMUY010010994.1:0-129374 GCA_026901105.3 Galaxias olidus | reverse complement strand
CACCTTATAAACTTTGTCCTTCACATTTCTCTGTACGGATACAATCATCTGTTCAAACGTAGGAAATTAAATCACTTAGAGAAACAGTGATCACTACTTCATAAGAAATATTTATTGTTTTCAACGTAAATATTATGTATAAAGCTGTGTGGCATTCTCACATCATAAATCTTATCTTACATTTTAAGAAATGAGAGCTGAATGTAGGTAGCTAAATAGAATCTAAACTTGTTGTACTTCCACAGGATATTGTCAATGAAGCAAGGCAATTATTGTAAGATGCTTATTTCATAGTATACTTAAACATTACCAAACATAGTATCATTACTACTGTAGACGAAGATATGGCCAAATTACAAAGAAACGTAGAAGCATACAAAAGTAGATTAATCATAATTTAAAAGGAATATGAAACACTTCCCTCTGTAAGTACAAAATAATTGTTATATTTTGTTAAATTGTTTTAAAGTGAAGGGTTGAGAATGCTGGAATGTTCAGCAATAGTAGATGATAGCATTGTCCAAATCATACAGGAAAGAATAAATAAGTTTAGATAAATTCTCAAGCTTTACAAAGAGAAAGGCAGTTTGTCTAAATCTATCACTTACGCTTTAGCACTATTCTGGAGATACACAACGGTTCTTAACATAAAAAAAGTCACAACTTAGGAGACCTATTCCCCAAAGCGGACAAAACGTGTAAGAAGATGGATGGATCAATGGTCATATACAGCTGTCATAACATGCTACATAACCTAAAACAATAGACCACAAACGCAGTGGTTACAAATCAATTGTGCTTTGGCTTTGAAACTGTAAATTAAACTGATATCAGAGTTCAGCCCAGCTAAAATTCAGCTGCATCATTCAATAGGCCATTCAACGCAATCATAAGATTTGAAGAAATATTTATGAAGTATTTACATCGTTAACACACTCTAAAATCAAATATCCTGCAGTAAAAGTAAAAACTCATAGATTGAGTTCTGCGCGTCACATGTGCAAATCTAATCTTAGGGTCAATTTCCTCTAACACACAATTCACAATAGTGACACAAATTAATAACTGTGTGGAGGTGACGTATTGTCTACAATGCACTGGGAAAAAACGAGAACCATTCACTGGTTACACTTTCTTTGTTGTAACAGCAAGCTTTACTGCAGACACAAGGCAGACGATAGCAACACCTTAACTCAAATATAGACAGTACGGAACGGTTTTAATGCCTTCCTTCAAAGCCCCTAGCGGAGACCGGAGGAGGACTTCAGGCTGTAAAACATGATTTTGCACACTGGAAACATCCCAGCACTTAGCTCTTCCAGCCAGAAAGACAGACCAGTCCATGAAGCAAGCAGATATTGGATGCTCTCACCCCTTGCTGCCTCAGGTTGGGGGGTTGGGTGTGGGGGCGTAGGGGGTTGGAGGCATGACGGGAAAAGGAAGGAAGGCTTTAGAACTCCTCGTGAACATTCCGGGCATAGTCCATGAGTTTGCTGCCGGTGAAGTATTCGCTGTACTTAAGGATCTCCTCCAGCTCTAAGTTGTGGTTCTGGTTCTCGTCGGCCACTGCAATCATCTGCTTGGCCTCGTTCAGCGCGTTATACTCGTTCATTGGGTCCATGTACTCCTAAACAACAGCGGAAGAAAATCATACAGAGAGAGGTAGAACGAGAGAGAGACAAATGAACAAATTAGCACATATTTAAAAAGTGATGATATCTTACAGCAGGTTCTCTGATAAAATAACATAGGGGATCTTTTGCAAAGTATAATTATAGTTAACTTGTAAAATAACCACAGCATTATATTAAATGTATTTTTACGTAAATAAAAATAAATAAGCACCTCCAGCTCTTCCATGGTCACAATGCTATCGCGATTGGCGTCGATTACTTCCTCAAACTCCTTCTTCCTCTCGCGCACCCAGTCGTCGTCGATATCCTGCGCCTGTTGGTTCTCTACGGTGCCCATAGGTAGAGAGATGAACTCCGACAGGGTCAGCCTCTTATCACCGTCCTGGTCTGCCGACACCACAACAAGAGCCGACAAAAGACTCAGGAGAAGTGCCGTAAAACACATAACCCTCATACTCTCATGCTTACGTTTTTGACTCAGCACTCCCGTATAGAACTTGGTGGCCAACCTACGCTTCCTACAGCCTCATCTTGAGCAAATATAAAAACATTAAACTGAGACTCAATGTCTAAATAGTATAGTAAAGCTGTGAATAGACGGTACCTAAACCAAGCTCATGTTGAGAACACAAATACTTTAGACCACTATTTACCTAGGTCGCGGACAATCTCCTTGACCATGTACTTGAGCATGCCTCTACTGTGCTCGGGGTGCAGGAAGGAGAGAAACTCCTCCTCGTTGAGCAGCTGGTCGGCGGGAGGGTTGTCAGCTTGGAACCAGCGGTCCTTCAGGCTTTCCAGAACTTCCTGAGCTGGAAAGACAAGCGGTGGATAAACCACCCCAAAGAGCTGTTATTGATAAGGTCAAACTCATTGCACTAGGAATAGGGCTACAACTAAGCATCTAGGTTGTTGATGTACATGTTTGTCGGTTGTCAACTTACTTTCCTCATCCAGCTTCAGTTCTTCGTTGTTCTTGATCTTCTCAGCCACATCCTTTTCATTGAATCCTTTGCTTGCCAGGAACTTGATCCGGTATTCATCCCAGGACACATGACCTGTAATTGAGAAGATATTTGTTGAGGCCATTTTAAGGGACACATTTTTTGAGGAAAATACCGACCAGACTGGAGTCCGTCCACCTGGAGTTTTCTGTGTTAAGTCAAAAATTAGAGCTCTACTGTCCTCTCGCTCACCATCTTTATCTGGGTCAACAGCTTGGAAGCTCATCTTGTTCTCCCTCACAGCCTCCTGAAAGTGCTCCTCGGTCTTCTCCATTATCCAGCGCTGCATCTCCTTGGCACTCACGCTCTTGTCTTTATTAAAATCAACCCTGACAAAAAGGAAGAGATAAGTCTGTTGAGAACTAAGTAACCACTGAAAAAAAGTGTTTTTTACCTAGATTTTCTTAATTATTTCAAACTGGATATGATCCAAAAGTGTTCTGGCCAGATTCCCATTACATTTTTTGTTCATACTTTTTTGATACTACTCGGCCTTAAAATATGTGGTACCTCTATATCTTGTTGCTGCCATATATTATAACAAAACCACCCAGATGATTTGTCAGGGAACCTTGAGGTAACCTCAAGGCAGACAAGCAGATTAGCTCAAAATATATGGACTGTTTTTTGCCTCACTAGTCACTACAAATCTAAACATCTGCTTTGATAACACCACTCAGCTTCCCTGTCTTGGCCTTTATAAGGACAAATGTTGGAAGTGAGGCCAATGTGTATTGAGTTTTGTAATTTTATAATGACATTAACCAGTGTGTATTTAGATGTATTACAACAGCTCTACATTTCAACGAAGGCATTAAATATGATAATTGTTGCTTAACCGCCAGGCTATAATCTGGAATGCCAGTAGAAGATTCTGAAGGAGCCTTTTGACGTATTTCACGTTATCTGAAAGAACAACTATGCGTTGCTAATCTACAATGCACAACACTCATTCCACAGACTTATTACAATAACCATAAAGAGTTATCAGCTTAGAATTGCAGAGAGAGGATAGGACACTATTTGTTACCGAACATTTCAGGCGCATTCTTCCACAAGACACCAAGCCCCAAACAATTGTCATGTTACAAAGTCTTACTTGCTGAAAATGTCAATCAGTTTCTTCCTGTTTCTCCGGGGCTCCGAGTCTTCCTCAAACTCCTCCATCTCTTTGCCCAGAAACACTTCCTGGTGAAAGTCTTTGTTCAGGTGGCCGTCCATTTCAAGCTTCATGCCGTTAAGGTGGTCTGGGGGAAGGATCTCGTTCTCCTCTTTGCTGGTTGGATTCTTGTCCTTCAAGGAGGACATATTTGCTGGTCGTGCATGGACATCCATGGCGTGGAGAAGGATGACCAGGGCCATTGATACTGCCAGTAGTGGCCTGCACCAGGCTCTTCTCCAGATGGACATGGTTTCTTTCATAGCTGGGTGAGAATGTAGGCTAAACATAGAGCTGTCACACAAATCTTTCCAGAAGGACTGTAGCTACTAGCTACATGCAAATGACTGGTTTCCAAAGGGACGTAAGATAAAGCATGGCTATTGGTCTGTCAAATCATTACATTCTAAACAATAATGCTAAATTATAATAGAAAAGCAGGATTGTAATGTAATCATATAGTTGTCTGCGAATCATGCCAGTTACCAAGCCAGCCTTGTCTTGCTGGTTAGCTTAGCGGCATAGTTCCAATCGTTATTGCCGACCGAGGCTAACGTCAATGTTTAAGCTCGCGTTACAGCCACTACAATAGTCAGCTAACGCGTCATGTTACTCCGACTTAACTGAATTAATCATACATATATATATATATATGTTTTTTGTTGGTCTATATATATATATATATAAAATAACGACATCAAGTATTGCCAACCTACCTGTTTAGCAGCAACGATTGCGTCCCAACAAAACAGAAACCCCGGAACGAAGAGCTAGCGCCAGCACACAGATTCGTCAACCAACCAAACAGAAGCTGTCAGTTTCTAGTTCCTATACACGTGGCCTGTTCCAAGTAAGAGAACTAGGGACACTTTGGGAGCGATAAAATACACAGATAAGGAAGGAAACGTTTGATATATTTTAGTAGTAATGCCAATAACTACAGATCTACTTTGAGATGATGCTGGCTGGTGGCTGCTAATCGTCTCTCTTGACTTCACTGGTGTAACGTTATACGTCGTTGTACGACTGAAATGCCAACAAGATACAGGAACTAAACAGGACACCGTGGGTTGCCATATTGGGAGGGTCAATTTTCAGTTTGATATACGGGTTCACCCCTGGGCGGCACTACGCTCACAAATTAAGACCAGTCCAGCTGAATTAAGTCCTTGTGTTTGGCTTAGAGCCAACATGCAAGCGCGTGTGTCTTTATAGCATGATAAATAGTGCATATGATGAAAGTGAAATTTAATTATCCATGGCTTTTATTAGCAAAGCTAAAAAAGATATGCATGCCTTGTATCCCTTGAAATATTTAGCACAATTCCAATACAGAATAGTTTTGGATACATCTTTCAATAATTTACACTTTTAGTTTAATTTAGTATACTACATTCGATCAACCGAGATGCATTTAAGAAATGTAAAAAATAGCAAATATGACACAGGTACATCCCCACAGGTACCTAAAACGCATTAAAATGGATTTATTGGAAATCGGTCAAACAACTAGGCTATCAGAATTTCCACAATTTATGTACAATTTCCATTGCCTGTTTTTTTTTCTATTACTGGTGCAAGCACAAGGCTTCTGTAATTTTGAACCAATATGACAGACACTCACAAAAGGAACACACTTACACAGATCTCATATCTTGTGTGCCAAGGAACCTCCCCAGCTTTTTTTTCTGAGGAGTTGAACATTTTAACCATGAGATAAAACAGAGCTGAACAATCCTGCAGTGTTGCCAATTCACCGATGAAAGAGAGAGAGAGAGAGAGAGATAGAGAGAGAGAGAGAGAGAGAGAGAGAGAGGAAAACAGGGGGAGCGAGAGGGGGTGATAATAAAACTACACAGTGTGCCCTCCTGTAAGCTCAGTCAGCGAGCAAAGAAGCAAGCGCAACGCAGCAGAAGGAAAGAGAGAGAGCTAGAGAAAGAGAGAGAAAGAGAGAGAGGGAAGGAAAACAGAGCAAGAAAACAGGGACCCACCACACACAGATACAAATATGGCTTGCTGAGAGAATTCTACAACTGCACTTTTTTGTTGGACCTGATGAGTTAAAGGGACAGTAAAGAAGAGTGAGTAGAGCAAGTGGGTTCTGGCCAATAACAGAGGAGAGTTTATTGTTAAAATAAGTAATATTTCTTCTATTTCACCAAGGAGTAAATACCAAAGGAAACATACATGGCTACGTTTGCTGCTTGTGGACTTTTCTTTTCAATTTAGTCTTCTCATCCACACCCTTGTGAATTGTGAGGATTGAGAGATTAAATTGCATTCCCTGCAGGAGTTCCCAGACTCTCGTGGATTCTCCCGGTGTTCCAGGTTCCTATTGCTCGGTGTGAGGGAAACAGCACGAGGGCCCACGGAAGAACATTCCCATCCATCTTTATCCCAGGACTCCTTCCCTACCTCATGCCCACCCATCCTCATTTCTGGAAGGCCCCTCCTCTCAAGCCTCTTTCCCTTTGCCCCCTACCCCCCTCTAGCCCACCACGACCTCTCTCCAATCCTCACCCCCCAACAGAGCAGAGAGCGTGAAAAATCTCACTAATGGGTTTATTTGCTGTCAGATCAGCCGCCGATCTGTCATTCCCTCGGACCACTCTGCTTGACACATTTCATAGTTGAGTAAGCGGCCTGCCCGTTGCTTGCCTCACTGTCTGCCTGGCTGCAGTTTTTCAGCAGCAGCAGCAGCAGCAGCAGCAGCAGCAGAAGCAGCGGTCCCCGGTAACACACAGACTTTTGGCTGGCTTAGCGAAGCTCTAATAGGAGGAGAGCAGCAGGACCAGCAGCCACTCTGACTGCCTCTGGTATCAGGAGTCCCTCAAAGTTGCAGCAGGCATCTTGTCACGTTATAGATTCATTCTCCCAGGTTGTCTCCCTTGCTTTTGGGAGAACTCATCACAGCCTCCACATCGGCTTCATCTGTTTCTGAACACTTTCACCTCCAGAGGGTTCGGGTGTATTTCTAGTACGGTGTTTGTATTTTGCTAACCCCCCTGGGTGTCCACTGATTTATCCATGAGGATGTGGGGCCGGGCAGGCCAGCTTGCTGTGATGGTAGCTGCAGTGTTGTGGACTCAGTGTGTCCCACTGGAAGGGGTGGATGCGGCCAAGAAGACGAGGAAGAAGCCGAAGGAGACCAGCCCACAGCAGACGGAGACTTTTAACACTACACTCTCTAACAGCGAGGAGGTCGATGGGAACACCAAGGTAACAACTGAACGTCTTCCATCATTTTGAAATGACAGCATTCCTTCCTGTATCTTATCTAAGAGGAGGAGAGCAGCAAGTCTCCAATGGGGAAACTTTGAAATGGAATATTATTCACGCTTTGTTGTTAATTCTTTCAGGTTGTTGTGTCTTTTTATAATTTATTTACTTTGACAGCTATATTGATAGCTATATTATGGATATGTTTTTTTTTTTTTACTATAATCAGATTCCGATGTTTCAGTCATAGCGTAGGTTTATAATTTCGCAAAGCACTTTCTTCTGGAAAATAACCAAAACAATTCAGATTGGTTCAGACACGTACATACATCCACATAATCCTTTTACTCATAATCATATATATATACAGTAGGCAGTATATATACATATACCATTGTATACCTTATGTTTACCATACAGCATGTTTAAAATAAAGGGACTTTGATATAAGTCAGAGCAGGACAGGTGTGCCCTTGCCAGGTCAAGCCCCAGAGAGTGAGTCGACCTCCAATGTGTGAAACTCTAAATGGATGACTTCCTAAAGAATGTCCGGAATGTGAACATCTAAAGGCTGATCAGTGCATCAATTAGTTCCCACTGTGGGTGTCTCAGCCCCCCCCCCCCCCCCCACCCAGTGCAAGCACTGTTTATTGACAAATCAGAAGTGGTTCATGAATCAGCATTAAACAGACGTGACATTGATCGTCCTTTAGATGCACGGCAAGTCAATGGCGTGATGGAAGACTATCTATTGAAAACTATAGTTATTTTTTTCCCAAACATGATTTCAAATTGAATACATTAGCTAATTGACGGACATTAGGAAAATACAGGGCTCACCTTGGTAAATAATGGTCTGCTGCTGCTACGGTTGCTAAAAGAAAACAGCACTTGCCCTTTAAACATAGGAATGTATTGGTTTATTGTTGGTGATATTTCATAGTTTTCCAATGAGATATCTGTTTTGCTCCTAGCCCACCCATGCTGTTGGCACACTCAAATAACCATGCTCTCCTTGCCCCCACATACCACCCTTCATCCTACAGCTTTCAGCGGTCAGTGGGTAACCCCCATTGAATAGTGTGTTTCCTACATTGAGGTCTTCTCTGTATCTGTTTAAACACACAAATACACACACACACACACACACACACACATACACACACTCACATACACACAGAGAGTCACACACACGCAAACACACATTCTCACACAGTCAAACACGCAAACACACACACCCACACACACACAGTCACACACACACCCACACACACACACACACACACACACACACACAAACACACAGTCAAACATACACACACACACATTTTGTGGCTAGTTGTGGCCTGGCCAGTGTTTATTTGACTTGGTTTGCCCTGTAAAAGCAGAGGCTATGAAGGATGACCTTGTGTCAACTCTTCATGGCTGCTAAGACTTTCCCCCTATTGAGACTGGGAACAGCCGCAATCCCACCAAAATAAAAAACCCTCCCTCCACTATTTCTAAAATCCACTAGAGGTCTGTTGCTGGTGTAATGTAATTCCTGGGAAAAGGAAGATGGGAAGATGTGTTCAAATAACCTTTTTATTTCTAGGCAGCGTCATTCCCATTGATTCGGTCATTCACAGGCCCGTTCTGACTCCGTCGTGTCTGCGACATCCGATAGGGGCGGTGCGGGCCAAAAAAATAAATAAATAAAAAAATAAAACCTAGGGCAGCGTGCCGTGTACGCCTCTCACAAAGCCTCATAGAAAAGGCTCTGAAACAGGACACCTCAAGGAGGATTAACCCCCCTTGTCCACGACCCCTCCACCCCCCCAGCCCCTGCTCCCCACCCCCTGCCCTCTTTGCTTGCATTCTTTTCATCTCCTCTCCCACAATCTGAGGCTAATGACATAATCAGCCCCTAAGACCCCGTATTAGGCCCGCTAGTGTCTCTGCCAAACACCCTCGCCTCTGATGAGGACTTGCTGGCCCTGTGAGCTTAACAATAAAGGGTTAAACTGGACTTGCGGTGAACAGGATGACGGCGTTGGATGGATGGTGTTGTGTCATTGCAGACAGGATTCTGTTAGCCCCCCTCAGAAAAAAAAGTTGTTTCTCAGAAAAAACACACACTTTGCAAGTTGCTTACTATTTTCTTGTTAGGGATTGAGAGTTAGTTTTGCTGGTTTGCCACCACCTGTAGCTTTTATGTCTTGGAATAAAAACAGTCCTAGTTATTGGAGTTGTCCTGGCATGGATGGACAGCTTGTATTGTCGATACAAGCCAGAAGTTTATGCCCTGTATGTTTTTTTTCTTTTTTCTTTTGCCCAGTGGAAACTCTTCCTCTGATGGCATGAATTCTCTATTTGGCAAATTCCCAGAGTGGGCCGCTGGGAGCCAGAAACAACCTGCGTTCCAAACAAGATTTTCCATTTCAAATTGATCAGAATATTAAGGTGTGGAGTTGTGCACTTTATGACATTTGTGATAACATTTTCACCCAGCGGTGAACTTTGTGTTCTTTGAAATATGACATTTATCTAACCCTCCTTTTTGGGAAAGCATGTTTATTAAAATAATAACGGGTGGGGTTTGAGGATCTGCAACCTCCAATCTGTCATTAAAAACCACCTAGAAGGTGCTGAAATATTTTTTTTGTGTTGCACTCCTCTTTTCACTGAAGGTGGGAGGGAACGTGTTAGTTTGCGGAGCAGTGAGGCTGCTCTGTGACGGTGGTAATCGAGGCAGTCGAGTCAAACAGCACGCCTGACGTGTTTGAGTAATGGCCGAGTTAGTACGACCCAGTGGGACGGTTTCTGTTTCTCCTCTCTCTCTCTCTCTCTCTCTCTCTCTCTCTCTCATCTCCACCGCTGATTAATGGAGGGTGCACGGGACCTTTTGGACCTCAATACTTAAAACATACTTTCACACACACACACAAGCACACACACCCACACACACACATACGCACTTGCACATACACATGGGTGCGCGCGCACACTCACACACGACAGACACTGGAGATATGGCCAGTCCCAAAGGAAACAGGCCCACACTAGAAGCAGACGAGCACGCGCGCGCACACACACACACACACACACACACACACACACACACACACACACACACACACACACACACACACACACACACACACACACAACTTAAAGAACTGGAGGTGAGTGAGGTATGACCCAACTGAATGTTTTGGACTTCTCCTTTCTGGGTGTCAAGAGTCCAAAGGGGCCATGCTTGTTTAACACAGCCCAATTAATTAATGAACTCATCTGACAGACAGAAAGCATACCCACAAAAATAAACAGTCTTTGGTCATTACATCTGAAATCTACTAGGAAAATAAACTGTCTGGACAATATTCCCTCTGCACTCAGATGAAAGTGCAAGACAACATTTATATTTTCATATCTCCGGCAAAAAGAGTGTTGTTTTATTTGGATTATTTGGAAAACTGATTGATGCCAGATTTATAGAAATCCATTAATCTTGCCTGATTCTTATCATGTGCTAGTCATGTTTGATTCGCTCTGGATTCTGGAAAGCCAATTTGATTTCTCCACTCACGTTGAACTCTGCATGAGCAGTGAGGGATTTGAGGAGAGGAAGTTCATTGGCCAGTCTAAATGAGATAACGACTCGTAATGACTTATTCTCACCTTGATATGCTCCAATGTTTTGTGTGTAGATCTGCAGAATTGTTTAGGGGAAAACGATGTAGTCAACAAAACGTTTAAGGATTTGAAATGAATTATTACAGCCAAATCACAAGTGTTTTCCCAAATGTTTCTTCTGACACTTGAAATGCAATTACAGTACTTACATAAAACCACAAAAAAAATTGCCTCCTGTGCACTTCTGTGGCAGAAAGTGGAGCCACAAATTGAGCACAAAATGGAGAACAACTAGTGAGTGTGTGTCGTTCCCCTCTTCCCTAAGAAGAATAAGCAGAGCGGGGGGGACATAGGTTTATACAAAATGGAACAAGATCCCTGGTGCTTTTCAACAGCACCACCTACCACAGACAGAGAGGAAAATGAAAAACTCACTCCCGTAATTCCAAAGCTATAATTTGCACACAAAGCAGGTGTGACACGACAATCAGACTCCCTTTCAGCTTATTGACTGTTTTATGTTGAGAGAAAGCCATGATTATATTTCCCCGGTGATTTCATAAACAAGTATTTTGATTGCGGTTTTTCTCTCCAGGCACACATGCCTTCACTGGAGAGGAATGTGCGTTTTTAATGCGTGCGCAAATATAGATGGCATGTTTACTCTGCAGATTTTTTTTTTCTAAAACGAAAATGAGAAACATGTAATGTAAGATAGAGTATAGAGTATAATGTTACAAATCCACACCAAAAAAAAATTTTTTTTTGACTACATAGACTATAAATCAAGTATTATAACACTTGCCACACCTAACTTTGGTACTTTCCATACACTACTTACTGTATGTTTGGGAGGGCCATTTCAACAACAGCACCACTTGATTCTAGGATACTGAGACAACAATTGAAAGAATGGGAATCATAGCCTAGGAAGAGGGGGCTGAGAGAACATTGCATGTCTAACCATATTTAGCTCCTGGATGTTAAATCCACAAGCCTATCTGTGCCCGTGAGGTGCAACGACGAGTGGCGAGGAGGCATGGCCGATCAGGATGCAGAGTCCTGCGTAGATTCCATCCACTCCTTTGCTTAGCACGGAGAAACCCAGTGGGGTTCCCTAGGCGTATGCCTTTTAAAAGATGGGATAGGCCCCTCTGTTAGGGTTATCCATGCATGGATGACTGCACAGGGAGGAACACCCATGTAAAAACAACAGATTAGGAACGGTTCTGGATCACCCTGTCCAACCCTAAACCCATACCTGGGAACAGGCCTCCCGTTCGTTGTGTGTGTTTTAAAACAGCAACTAAAGTTTAATGTGGCGTGACGTGATGTGGACATGTGGGTCTAGAATGTAGCACGTAGGAAATGGCAGTGAAAACGTAACAGGTCAGCTTTTACAGTGCAGTCTGAAGAGCTGAGGAGCTGCTGGCAGTGGGGTTGAGTTCTGGGTATCACTTGCAGCCCTGGAGACAAGTTTTAACAGTTTGGTTTGTCTTTGGGATGGAATGCTGCCTTAGGGGAAACATTTCCACCTTTTTATCGCCTGAAATAAATTACATTTCTCTAAACTACATAAAAAACAAGCTTTGAGATTAATTAAAAAGGGATTATTTATGCAATACCCCATACTTTTTTTTGGGCTTCTGGAAAAGATCATAAGAAATTTATTTTTAATCATCATGTTTTTTCAGACAATAATTATTTATTTTCAGATTGCTGTGATAGAGCCCACAATCACCTTTATGATTGTCTGGTTCTGTCATGAATCCACATGCAGGGTTCATCCAAATGTAAAGCTTTGATCTGCATCAAAAGACAAGCGAGAGCTCCATCCATCCAGCAACCCTTTCGAGAATGTTGAGAGGGGCGCTGAGAGTATACGACACCTCCAACAACGTCTGACACGTTTTCTTAGTCAGTGCCGGAACGGCGTACACACACACACACACACACACACACACACACACACACACACACCCGATGACAGACGAGGCCAACGTGTGGCCCTCCCAGCAACACCCAGTGATCAAAGCGTCCCGGTAACCGGTGTTCCTCGTCAGACCCCGCAGACTCATACATGGAGCTGCCCCAGCGCTCACATTGTTCATGGGCCCTTACTCGCTGATGCAGAGGAATGTAAGTCAAGGTGTGGTTTACTTTGGTGCCACACTCAATAGTAACGAGTGAGAGATTAAACCTCTCTGACAGGTTTTCCTATCATCAGGCAATATGTTTTTTGCTGCTGCGTGACCCTGAAAATGGTAATTTTTCAGTTTTTGGAGGTATATTCAACTGGATAGGATAAGATCAGATTTCGTAGGAAAGATGTGTGAAACCGCCACCTCTCAGCATTGAACGGCTTGGTTTGAAGGATGCACTAACGTGAGTGCTGTGGTGGGGGTAAAGCCAATCCGTTGGCTGTTAAATACCCTTATCCAGGTCAATATTTTATTTTACATGTACTTTATTTCAAACATTGGATATTAATATAACATCCAACTAGTACAGACCTTTCCTTATTGAGTCATTAGCTGTCATTTTGCGCTTGAGAAGTGAAGGCAATAATTACCTTGGGTTTTAAACTGCCTACCTAGAACATGGCAAATCCCTCAGGGAAAGGGTTTTAGTCGTTTAATTACAACGGCGTGTGCTAACAATACAAGAGGATAACAAGCCAAGGTAATATGAACGCTTTCCTGGCAATAGTATAACTGCCTTTTTATTATTATTCAGGGAATTCGTGAGATATATAATCATATGTCACGTGTGTGTATGTGTGTGTGTGTTGGCTGACTTATTTGCCTGATGTCCTACAGCACAAATTGAACAGACCATAATATATGACATCAACAGCAGTTGAGGTTTGTAGCTCTTTGAGTTCTCCGTGGGATTAAGAGCTATAGGACTTGTTTTAAAGTGAGCTGTCAGTGTCGGCTGGGCGGGCACCGCTTAGATCAAAAAGAACTGTCTCTGTCTGGGGAGCATAAGTTCTTTGAAAATTATTCATATCACTAGTTGACAATTGGACCCTTTACTAATATTTTTCAAATTATCCAACAGGCATGTAATAGTTTAGTTTAAATCAATTCATTTTAATTTAACTGATGCAAGGTACGCTAGCACATGAAAAGACTACAGACAGATAGAATTCCATGTTAAAGTTGTGACCAATGGTTGGCCTCAGTGTTGTCGAAAAGAATTGTGCTTTAAGAGTATCTGTACCCTGACAAAATCTCTCTCTCTTTCATCTTTCTCCAAGTCTAAAAAAGAAACAACCAAAACAATCTGACAACCAACATGGAGGAGGCACTATGTTTCTCAAGCTGTTTCTTTTGTCTGCTGTCAGACAAAAAGAGAGAGGAGGGCAAAGGAAAAAAAGAGACAGAAAGAAAGCCCTTCAACCTCAAAATATTAAACCCTTTTTTTATCCCAGCGTATTGAAAAGACAAACAAGGCGTTACTTTGTTGCTGTCGAACAAGACGAGAGTCTCTGGGAATAAAGGGGCATGTTAGCTTTGCAGATAAGTGATCCGTGTCCTGCTGCCAAACCTAAACAAATTCCATTTCAGACAGCTCACCTCCACAGCCCGTTCATATCTTCTCCTCTATCTTCTCTCCGCAGCCATTTGACATTTGGAAAGGAAGGGCTTGTGGAAGATTCAAAGTCATTTGCGGTTATTGGAATTTATTGGAATTCATTCAGCCAACTTTCTTTCTTTTCTTTTTTTTTACTCAAATGTATCTATGACAATGAAGGTAGTGTGCCCAGAAATGGTTTCTGCATTCTAAAAGAGCTGAGTGGTTTTGCCTGATGGAAATGCAGATATACTGTACATGAAAAATATAATTAAATCCACCCCATCACCACATTCAAAATATTAGTTTTGTTTAAATGAAAACATAAAACTTTCTGCCGACTTTTTTCTAAATATAAAGTATGATGATTTTTTGCCATTTCTATTAATTTGCCCACTTGTGTTCTCATTCACATTGCATGCCCATGGACAGACTCATATTTTAGGCTAGCAGCTCATGGAACATGTTCATGTCTTGAACAAATGACCTGAGAAGGATTGTTTATTTTTCTCTGACCCATTTGAGCGAATTGGGAATTGACGTGGCACCTGAGTGAATTATCTGGAGCACAAAACAAAAAAGTAAAACAATCTGGAATTGAAAAAGAGCCTGAGCATGGGCAGCAGTGTGGACGAGACGTCACAAAAGGCCCCCCTGCACCTCTGCAAAATGCAGCAGACCGAGAACAAGAGACAGGAGGAAAAAAAGCAGAAAGAGGGTCCGCAGTATGACTTCTCTTGTCTGGCACCATAGTATCTTAAGACAAGATTTTCCCATGATGAAGCTGAAATTATGACTCCTTGGATTCTATTACTTGGATACAATACTTTGCATTGTGTGCTATAGAGAGAGAATGATGGCTGACAAAAATATCTGATCAATCTTGCAATTAGCAATATTGTCTGAAAGACTTGTGGTGGTGGTTAAATAAGAGACCTGTCTGGTGGCCCCTGAGAATGTTCTGGCAAGGAAAACATCCCACCCTGTTTAAAATGGCCTATAGGTCTACAGTTCAATCAGCCAGGTTCACGTGCATTTACATCTATATCTCTGTGCACAGCCTTTGATGCTGTGGGCTAGCCACTTCACACTTCTGTTTGAATTATAAAAAGCTGCCAGCGGTTCAGTAATAATTTTCATCTCCAGACTTTCACTGTATGATGTAAGGGATGGGGGTTTCCTCCGAGCCACTATACAATGCAAATACGTAGCTTTTCGATGTAACTTTATCCATTTTGTGCCCTCTTTGAATCAGATCCCTGAAAACCAGAGAGTGGATCCTCTGGGATCGTGGATGGACTTTGTGAAACGACCCGGAGGCAACTTTCCTGGAAAGTGTCGCAAAAAGAAAAGACCTCTGGTAAGGTCAAGGTCAAGATCAAGCTGGCCTCTATTTTTGAGTAAAATACCATATATTGAGTTGAAAAAATCTGAAACGATTATTTATCGTTTTTGTGTTCACCTCCTCTCCTGTAGCCCGGCCCTTCAGGTCCTCCCGGGCCCCCCGGCCCTCCCGGACCCCGTGGCCCTCCTGGAGCGGAGGTCACACAGGACGTTCTCTTGCAGGAGTTCAAAGAGATGATCAAAGGTACCAGAATATCACACTGTCAATATTGTAGTTTTTAACTGTAATAAAATATGTATGTTTTATATATATTTACTATGGCAGCGTATTGCTGCCACCCCAGAAAAATTAAAAATGACCAGTATCACGTTATAACATGATGTGTTTATTGTTATAACAATATGTTTTTCATGTTATAACATTATATTTTCACGTTTTATCATGATAACTTATTGTTTTAACATACAACGTTTCACGTTAAAAAGGTGATAAATTATATTGATATAACGTGAAATGTTTCGCCTATTGACTGGAATGTAAATGCAATGTGTGTGAGAATGGATTGATGAATGTGGCTCATTGATGGTGTAGCTTGTGACCATGGTCAGCCTTAGCCTTCCGTGTCCCTCCAGCTGATCAATGAGAAATATGACACTATCTCGGAGGGGCGAACTAATTCTTACTTCTGTTAAGCCCAAAGTATTTTTTGTGTATTTCTTATTGTATGCATGCTTACCACAATATTACTATTAGGCCATATAATTTATTGATAATAAATTATTGTTTGTACAAGATTGTATGCTCAAAAGCAGCAGAATTCTGCCATGTCTCAGTCTGAGAGGTTATCACGTTTTGACGTGAAACGTTTCACGTTATAACAATATAAGTTATCAATTTATAACGTGAAACGTTTTAGATTATAAAATTAAGTTATTTTGTTGTAACGTGAAAATATTATGTTATAACGTGAAAAACATCTTGTTATAACAATAAACTTTTAACGTTATAACGTGAAACTTTTAACGATATAACGTGAAACGTTTATGTTATAACAATAAGTTATCACGTTAAAACGTGCAATTATCATGTTATAACGTGAAAAACATGTTGTTATAACAATAAACTTTTCATGTTATAACGTGATACTGATCTTTTTTTAACTTTTCTGGGGTGGCAGCAAAACGTTTCCATAATTTACTGTTTATACATATATACTTAATATATATATATTTATATAATAATCTCTCTCTTTCTCTACAGTGTACAGTATATAGTGTATCATCATTGTCATTATAATTAATTATATATTGTATTTATGAAAGTGTATGTATGTATGAATTATTTATTAAACTGGTGGGTACTACATATTAGCGACCAAACTCCGAGTCCTCCCCATCAGTGAAAAGCACTTTGGGTGTCTGGAAAAGCACTATATCACATGCAATCAATTAAACTAACATGCTCTATGTACTGTGTGTTTTTCCTGTCAGAGGCCACTGAGAGGAGAGCTGCGGTGGACAAGCAGATCAGCCCGAGCCTGCTACCCACTGCCCTCATCACCCTAGAGGGCATGACGTCCTACAGAAGGGTAGAGGAGGCCTTCCACTGCAAGCTGAAGGGCCCCGTAGTCATCGACAAGAAGACCCTAATGGAGCTACAGAACTTTCAGATGGTACGTTGCTGATGTGTGGAGCCAGTTGGAGAATGTTGTTATTGGGAACTTTTCCTATTCTCACTCCTGGGAGTTTTGAAGGTGCTGATAAGTTTCTCTCTACTGTAAGTGCAATGAGCTCCACGATCTCCGATTTGTTCTGTTTTCTTTTAAGAAGGCCTTATATTTTACAATCAAGGAAAGACAATAGGGGACTTGGCAAGAGGAGAGACAGTAGACTAGACTAGAATAGAATTGTATAGAATAGAATAGAATAGAATAGAATAGAATAGAATAGCAAGGATTCGTTGAGCTTTTCAGCTGTGCAGGGTATTAAGACCACCAGGCCAGCGAGCTGTTTTCTCTTTCCACTGTATTCAAAAGTAACACGCTTTTTACTTCACTTTGCTCAGTCAGCGTCTGATTTGCAGGACTTACGAGGGGATCATCCCTTCTCTGGAGACTGGCACGGGCATGGTGGCACCAAGCTGGGGCTTAGACTGGCTGTTTAGTCCAAAAATATCTCCCCTGTCTCAGTGCTCCACATTAGTCTCTGGGCGGCATACAAAAGGCACTCTGTCTGTGACTTGGAAATAAAGTGTGTAGAGGGACAGAAATAGACGGTGTATGAAACGGCATGTTGTAATGGTGGAACAACGATGCCCCTTTGGGACTGGGACGTCTGACAAGGAAGAAAGCCAAGCTTCAGCATGGACCAAAAAAATCCAAAATCTAAATCATGCACATGCTTTTACTACGCGTTAACATTTCTAAACATATAAAAACAAAGAACGCTAAGGTGTGCACGCTCGTGTCTTTTTTTCTTTTGTACTCGCAGACTCCGGCTAAAGGTGCTTTTCTCCGGGGCTCAGGGATGGACCAGTCCACTGGACGATTCACAGCCCCTGTTACCGGCATCTACCAGTTCTCTGCCAATGTCCACATCGGTTAGTAATACATACAGCGATATTGTTAGCAATGGCCTCAAGTTTCCCCGTGTCAGATAAGCTTTTTTCTCCCTTTTGTGGGAGCTGTGCGGTGCAGCAGAGACAGACTACAAATTACGAGGAGAGAAAAGTGGCCGCATGGCACAAGCCAACTACAAACCCACATAGTAAAACAGTTTTCTGCGATGTAGAATAGTGGACTACTCATCTACTAAGGCGGCCAGGGTTTAAGTAACTTCCTTGCTCCCGTGTATGAACTGTGATTAATAGTATGTGTCCCCCCCCCCCCCCCCCCCCTCAACAGACCACAACGAAGTGAAGAGGAGTAAGAGTCAGCTTCGGGCCAGGGATAATGTGCGGGTTCTGATTTGTATTGAGTCCCTGTGCCACAGATATACGTAAGTATGACGAATAAAACCAAACTTTGAAGTACCACCTATGTTGTGATTTGCTGTAGCTAATTCAAAATAATACGTTTCCGGTAAAGACTGTATAACTGGGTTTTGTTGAACTATAACCCCACTTAAATTCAAATTTACACTCTCGCTTTGTCAGTTTGACGGAGATTAAAGCATCCACTATTGGTCTGTTGTACTCTATGTGTAACATGATGTGGAAAAAAACGAACCTTTTAAACAAATGCAAATCTAATGGATCAAAAACCAGTCCCAAAGATTCACATCAACAGCCCATTGAGATGTCTCACTACTTATGTCCCCTTCTGCGTCCTATTTCTTGCATTTTCCAATCGCAACAGTTCGCCAGTGTTTAATCTTTGTTTTACTTTCACCAGTATTTACGAGCTTTTAAATGTGTTGTCTGTTTTACTTTGTGTGGAACCGGTTAGGCATTTCCTGTGTAAACGTGGGGCAGGTCTTTAGAGGAAAAGTCCTCTCACCCTAAGCTCGAGTCCCTGTCGCCTCGGTAATCTTTATAGGCGGACCTTTGAACCCCCACCGACACCACATTGCTTGCAGCATCACAGACCACAGTTGAGAAACTGACTTGTTTGGGAGGTGTGAAATTCAGATAAAGTATAGAATAAACATTTGCCATTCTGGTTGTAAACGATTTAGAATTAAATGAAAAAACCAAAAAAAACAAATTGTGAAAGGTTATAAATATATCTCATTTATTTAGAAATGTGTTTATACATGGAAGCGTGTGTTGGAGTGAACTATTTCCATAGCTCTGCTGCGGGATAATATGTGGAGCTTAGTAGCCTCCCTCTCAATGTGGTATTATCGAAAGAAACGCATAAATAAAATCGTTATGATGGCTTACCTAACACAAAACGTATGCTTGGGGTTTTGCCACTTCAAGCTAAATCTGTCTCGCCCTCCCACACTTGAAAATGCAGAGAATGTGAAATAGGCTTATTGAAATGGCTGTTAAAGTGAAGACAAACATGATGGATTCACCATAAAAATCTAAGATTTTCCACTAAACGGGAGCCAGTGCTCTCTCACTAAGCGCTTCGGGGGCCGCAGAAATGAAACCGCAGTGTCAAGCCTTCAAGGCCAACAGCCTTCAATCCTCAAAAACTAGTCCTCTAGCATGTTGACTTAACCCAGTACAATCAAAAAGCAAACACATAGAAGGATTGAAATCCATCCGTGGATTGGAAATGATTTGACACAGAATGTCTTTGAGAATGTAAACTGAGTCTGTTCTTCGTTTGGTACGCAGGTCGCTGGAGATGATTGTTGGACTGGAAAGTAACAGCAAGATATTTACAGTGTCTGTGCAAGGGTTGCTTGAACTACAGGTAATTTAATTAAACTCCAACTGACAATAATTATCAATCAGACACTTTTAGCTAACTCAATACATAACTCAAATATCTTGACATTTTTTTTAGGCTGGACAGTACACCTCGATATTCGTGGACAATTCTGCAGCAGCGTCTATCACAATACAAAATGGCTCTGATTTCATGGGGATGCTGCTCGGGGTATAACCTCTGACCTTTCCCTGAGGGAGGGCACCAGGACGTCTGCCTTTTATGTAAATAGACTGCTAAGGACAAATAAGCATAATCAACGAAGGAGGAAAATAAACTGAAATTACCATTACAGAAATATAAAGCAGGATTAGCAAGTGAAACGTTCAATTTGGCCAAATGGTGGGGGGACCGGAGTCGCAATGAAACGCTGCACTGCCATTGGCGAAGAGGATATTTCTTTTCAAATGTACAGACAAACCTCACAGGAAAAGACAGTGGGGGAAACAGTGGATAAACTAAATGCAGAATAGACATCATGGATAATGGATTCGTAAAGACAATGGTGTATATCTTATAGTATATCTTAACAGCACACCGAATCTCAACTTTGTATAATGTATGTTTTTTCTGCAACAACTAACGCAAGTAAAACAGTTTGAGGCATACCGATGCTTCATGTTATCGCTGGGATTTGGATCGTGGTCTATTTGTATACAGCATTTGTGCATACTAAATATGTGTATCCTTTGGGTTAGATCTGTCTGTTCTTCAGCAACTATGGTACATAGACTCTGTGAGTACACTGGATGATAACCATATGCTCTCTATAATAAGAACCTTCAAGCTAAAAAAAATAAAGCGATGTCCTATATACCTTTTCTTACACATTATTACTGCTACTACTGTGTTATTACAACATTTGTTACATAGTTATTACTGTGTTATTACAGTTAAATGTTTATATAAGCTTCCAGTATATTACTTATTTACTATGACTGAAAAGGATTTTTGGCTAAATATATATTTTCAACAGTAAGTCTGATAGGTCTTTTGCAGTGAAATATATATTTTGGATCAAACATTTATTGCAGATTTATTGGGGGAGCGTTTATTACTATTTTGGCATATTACATTGACTGTAACTTATAATAAATGATGTACCAGTAACATAGGAATGTCATTAAAATCTGATGTGATGTGGTATTTATGTCTGGCTGCATTCACACAATTAATGGAAAATGTATGGACCTCAAGCTGAATTTGAATCAAATGAACTCTAAATGAACTCTACAGTAAATTGCAAACTACATGTATCTTATTTTACCAGCTTTTATGCAATACTGTAATGGATTTGAAATTAAACTATGTTAAATAATGTTTTCTATTTTCACTGATTGAGCATTGAGTACTATCAACTTACAACTTATACAGTTAAGAACCATACCAGAGAGGAGCATACATACAGCAAGTCTTCTTAGTGTAAACTTTCTTCTTACTTTAAAGGTGAAATTTTGTTATTTTTGTTGTTGTTGTTGCAGTATACCATTCAGAATTAAATCAATAATGCTTTACAGAACATAACAATAGCAGGTAGCAATTAAAGTCTCTTTAAGTGTAAGGCTAAGCCGTGTCAGTTCTTTTCAGTGCAATTCTGGGCAGCCTTGTGTGCTGTGTTGTTGATACAAGAAATGTAGTTTGTTCATCAAAGCCTTTCCGTAAATCAAAACATGACAACACCCTCTGGAGTACTACCAATAGTACTTGTGACAGTTTGCAATATAAATAACCTAATATACTTGAAATACCTTGGCAAGAAATTGGAAAACTGCCAAATGGTCTGCGGTTTAAGTGGTTACCTTTAAACCTGCAGGCTAAAACTCTGAAATTAAACATTTTTCTGACCCAATATTTGTTTTGGGCTAATTCCTTTGTCTAATGTCTAGGGAACAGAACATTTAACTTTAAAGTTGAATTTACCTCTGGACTCCATCCATGCCTCAAGCGGTTTTGCGCATTGTTGCTTATATTGGAGTATTGAAATCGAGACAGAATCGTATAAAATGCATGCTACAAGATCGGACCACTCCCCTTGTCAGAAAAATGTGCTCCAGGCTCAATAATTAAATAAATAGATGTAGGCTATCAGATAAACCCTTGTTCCATCACCAAGTGCAGTACTGTTGTTTAATAAAAAAATATTCTTGGGTGGCCTGTGTATCACAAGGCACTGATAAGAGGCTTTTAGACTCCCGATGCACAAATGCCTGTCCAGCTATTAGTACAACATTGTTATATTGTTAGTTGCACCCTCTTTAATATTATTGAATATGCATATTTATTATTTATAATATATATGCATATTCAAGAATATATATATACATATATATATATATATATATATATATATATATATGTGTGTGTGTGTGTGTGTGTGTGTGTGTGTGTGTGTGTGTGTGTGTGTGTGTGTGTGTGTGCATTTTGTTTCAGATAAGGCCTTACTTATTCTCTTAAAGTTTGGCCATGAGACATAATTTTCCATCTTTCGCTGTCTTTGAGTTTATCCCAGGTCTAAATGTCAAAAATAATCAGTGACTTGAAAGAATGGGCCGTCGGCAATGACGTAGTATTATAAATCCAGATGACTGGTCATCCATCACCACAAATTATCTGCGCTATACTACAAAATCTAGCATCAACACACAGCGCTAATACAACGACAGAAAGACAATGTCTCACAGCGGACTCATTGCTCAAGAATGGCACGCATGGCACCTTGTCGGAGTTCCTGATTGTCTTATGTTTTCTTTTAAAATGTGTTTAATGACAGATATGTGAGCGTGCCGCGACGCATTCATTTCCCTGGCGTGGAACATGCGGAGGCTGCCAAAGCGGTTGCGAAACCCGCACCGTGCGCTGCCACCGCTCACTGACAGGAATTTCCCATTGCCCCATTATCAGCATCAGACGAGCTGAGTGATCGCAATTACATCTGCCCACATGCTAAGAGCAACCAACCCCCCTTTCCCCCCTTATTCTCCTCCAGATAAGTGGGTCTTGTCATGAAAAGATCCATTGTTAATGTGTGAGGTTTCTGTCTGCCCTGAGTGGTGTAAAGCAACATAGCGTCTAGTACAGCTTTAATAAGGTGGTTTAATTAGAAGATTCCTCCTTCGCAACAACGGGCCCATGGAGATAATGGAATTAGCAGAGCCTCTCTGTTTATTCATACACAGAAGACAATGGGGGTAGCTACATGAGTGCATACACTAGCAACACTTTGATGTGTTACCTCTGTTACCTCAAAATACAAATATTTTAACAATAGACAAGAGTTTTTGTTTTAAAAGATCATAAAAAATACTGGAAATGATTCCACTCGAAAGCTGTTAAAAACTATAGCCTTAAACAAGCATAAACAGACAGCCAAAAACAATTCAAGTTGACAATAGCAACAAAACCAGTGAAAGATGCCGAGGACATAACATTTGGATGGCCCAGGCTCCTCTGTCTTTTCTCCTCTGCTTGTCAGCATTTCCAAACATGGCTACCTGCAGCGAGCATCGCAGACAGAGAGGCTCGCTCCCTTGGAGACAGCTAGTGAGCTTGCTCCTGTATATTATGTTTTGAGCATGCCTTACATTTTTTTTCACGGCAACCTAAGTTACTCCAAACAGAACCGAGTCCAGCTGATACCAAGCCGGCCCAAAACAAACCTGTTGCCAAGGTTACTTTCCCCCGGGTTTAGTTTCGAACGAATGCAATGGAGGTGTTATGCATGATGGGCTTTGAATTTTTAAATTTCACGCCGGTTGGCCGTCCCATTTTCTTCCCCGTTTGACCTTTTCATCTTTCTGTTCCTTGGGTTACAAACACCCCAACAAAGCACCAAAACACAATCTTCCATTGCTTATGTTACCATGTGCCGCTCAGCAGAGATTTAGAGAAGAGCAGTCTGTGTACACACAGACAGTGAGTAACGATTGATTTTCCTGTAAATGTAGGCCTCTGTAGGAGTACGAAAAGCAGGAGCTGTGCCTCAGACTCAGAGGCTCCTGGGATGCTTCCAGACCTCCATGGACAAGAGTCAGAGCTTATTTTCCGCTAACAGCACCCATCTGTCTGTCTGCATGTGTCTGTCGGAATGTCTGCCCGTCTGTCCGTCTGCCCGTCTGTCTGTCGGTCTGTCTGTCTGTCTATCTGTCTGTCTGTCTGCATATCTATCTGTCTACCCATAGCAATCAGTCTGCAGATTTTAAAAAGGGCTCTTTTGATTAGTGTCATATTATTACTGCAGCAATTAAAGAATGAATAAACAAGATAAAAAAACACGGCTTTTTCCAATCCATTTTGACAAATTGAATGTTGAGAACAGTTGAATTATTTCAAAACAGGCTGTGCACTGCTTGTTTTTTACCTCTCCAAAATGTCTAAAAGTTAGTAGAAGGATAGAAGGAAACGGCAGTGGTAATTACAAAGTCATCATCTCCTCTATTCTTGAGCCAATACAAATTGGAACCTGTCTGCCATGTAGCATTTTGTGTCTCAGTTTAAATAATACGCATTGCATCTGCTTTTCTCTGGAGCCGCCAGCAATGATTGAGTCATTTTCTTAAATTATGTTCTCAAATTGCACAGCTGTGGAGTGTATTTATAGATTAATTCAGTCACACGTTACTTTTTGTTTGTGTTTCACGTCCCAGTGTCGATTTCACGTCTCCCAATTGCTCATGAAAACTAACCAAATCAGTGCTGTACAAAATGCGATGTGAAGATTTTTCCCAAAAAGACCCCTCCAGTGAGAGAGGTAGGCGGGGGGGGGGGGGGGGATTTGCTTAGAAAGGAGACTTGCTTAGTTCTGTTGACAGTGTCTTTCAGACACAAAGAGTCTTTCAGAGAACTTTCATAATCATGAATCAATGCTGTGAGACTCAGCCGTGGATCTGTCAGTGGCATTGATTGTTTTGCCCAAAGTCCTACGTACCAAAAGAGAGTGTGTGTGTCCGCGCATGTGTGTTTGTGCGCGCTTTTGTAGGTGGATGATTCCCATGACTCCCAACATAGGTGGACAGATTCAGCTGCTCAGGAACCCAATGGTGATGGGCAGGTGGGATGGCACACCCAAACGGGAGCCACCGGCGGACTCGGTATTGTGTTAATGGCGGCACCGGCTCCAAGACACATGGCAGCCAAACCATAAGAGGCCCAGGAATGTCGGCTTCCTCGGTTCCACGCCGTAATTAGGCCCAATTGCGAAAACAGCGCAGAGAAGAAAAAAACCTACAGTGCCCAATCATGGAACCTCATTGTGCCTGTCCTTATTGAATATCTGTCTATCTCTGCCTGTGTCTGTCTCTCTGTCTGTCTGTTTCCAAACCTAATGCCCCACGAGTTTAACAATCCTGAATGTAATGAGTCTAACCACCCAGAGGGGAAGCTGTGGTGGGCACAGCCGTCACTCATCCGTGGCTCCTCAGGCACCCGCCCACTGCCTCTTTCGACAGCGCCACTAAGCTGGGTCGTCGCGGAAAAACATGTCAAGAATGATCCCTAATGTGCTCGTCCGCGCTCCGAGACGGGCGACTAGACGGAGAATAGCCGTAATGGCACTAATAAGGGGTAAATATCCCCCCCTATTATCTGCTCCCTGAGTGATAAGGGAGATAGAAGATGCTGGAATGGCATCGGGGTTGTGGTGGCGGGGAGGGAATAGGTCGAGGTGGCGATAGAGTTGATGGAACTGGGGAGGGGCCACCATGGACATTTCGAGGGTTTTCTCACTTCATTTATACTATCCAGTCTTTAGCGATCTGATGAGAAAATATTTTGACTACAACATTTTGTAACAATCAAGGTGTGCTATAGCATAGACTCTTGCAACTAGACTGTATGGGTTGATGTTCTTGGTGGAAACAAACGCTAATATATTGCCACCTCTTCGAACCTCGCCATGGCAGAGTCATCCTTCTTTAAAGATTTATCTGCGTTACATATTGGTTCTCCTGTATGACTGATTGGAATGCTTTGCATGGGCTTGACTGGGCTTTGTGCAAAAGCCCTCACGCAATCTCCCTTTCCCTCCTTAAAGCCCCTCCTCATCCTCCCTCTCCTTCCATCTCATCCAACACCATCACTCACTCCTCTCCTTGTTACGGTGTTAATAAACTGCAAACTGCAAACCTGGCAACACCCTGCCTCGTTAAAGTCTGCAAGCGCCATCCACCCCAACCCTCCTCCTCTTCCTCTTCTTCCTCCATTTCAGAGGAGTGGTAACGAAAGGTGATCCAGCGAGAGGTGACGACGGGGTGGAGAGGGGAATCAGTTCCCTGGGGAAGTCGGCTCACTTCTCCAAGTGTATCCACCTCTTCCCTCCCCACCTCTCCCCACCCCGCACCAGAGCCCCAGCCAGTCAGTCAGTCAGCAGAGTGCCCCCCCCCCCCCTCCTCTCTCTCTCTCTCTCTCTCTCTCGCCCTCTCTCTCGCCGCCTCTCCCGCTCTGCAGGGGGAACCAAACCTGTCATGGGATTGTATATATCCAGACCGGGACAGATCTAGCCAACTCATAAACGGCCTCAGCTCCTGCCGTCCATTTGTTCAGATATGTAATCGTATACATCACAGCCTGTCTCGAGCCCCGGACCAGGCTGTAATCTTTTAGAGGCTTTTAGTAGAAATCCCGCTGACAGTGTTATTTGAAATGCGCTCGTGATGACTCCCTCACAGTGTTTACATGGCAGTGTAAAGCTGGCTAAGACTCTTGGATCAAATGAAAAGGGGTGCAGATCATGCACAGGGATGAAACCAGGATGAGACACTGGGTCCAAGGAGAAACACCCGTGTGTTTTCTCGCAGTTCACCGCCTACCAGCTCTAATCCCTTAAATAGCCTCCAAATCCCCGGAAAATAAATACACACTTTGGCCCCTTCTCACACCACATAGATATACTTATATGAAACAGAACGTCTTCAGATCTTTTGGCAGGCCGATAAAGCCATTTTTTTCTTTTTTAAATCCAATATTTGTGAACATAACTCTCTTGGCTCGAGACAGGTTTACAGTCTTGTGCTGGCAGAATGAATTCCTGAAACAAACTCGCCAGAGCCAGGGAGTGAAAACAAATCCCTTTCTTTAGTGAGGAGAGAGAGAGAGACAGAGAGACAGAGAGAGAGAGAAAGGGAAGGAAAGGAAAAAAGAAAGAGACTGGCCGCCTTGATATTCATCAGAGGGGATAACCTTTGACCTAAGAATCATATGACGCCGAGGGCTGGAGATCCTAGTGCAGCCAGACAGTCTGACTGAGACGCCGTTTCTCTTTCTCCACTACTTTCACTCCCCCTCTCCGTCTTTCTGCCACTCTTTCCCCCCCGCTTTTATTATTCCTGCACGCGGCCTCAACTTCTCACCCCCTTTACTTTCCGCATCGTAACTCGAGTGTAACACCACAACACCGCTGGACATACGCAGGAGTTTAGGAGTTTCAGAGCAGAAGTAATCTTGACGAAAGTAACCGAACTGCTGCCACGGTAACTGCGCCATACAAACACCCCCCCCCCCACATCCCATTCCTCTATTCCTCCATTCCATCCACTACCACCACCTCCTCCCTTGTCCTTGTACTTCAAGCCCCCCCCCCCCCCCCCCCCCCCAACCGACACACCAGCACCCCGCAGACGAGGAACCGTGGGCTCTCCTCTCAGTGCCCTAAACAATCCCCCATTAGGTGGGCCATGACAGGGCTTTTCCACACGGTCCGCTGGGCTGAAACAGCTGCTGACAGCTCCTCTCCGTGTCAGCCTCTCTCCATCACTCCCCCCTGTCTCCCCCGTCTTTCTGTGTCTGTCTGGACCAGTCTGGATGGGGATGATGCTGTTGTTGTGACACTGGGGCTGAGATAAGGGGTTCCCGGGACATAGCTCAGGAGAGCGAGCCTCATCGCCACACAGTGGTCGGTCTTGTCTTCTTTGTGTGCAATGACGAGGGCCATAATTGGAGAATAATAGCAATCATGCTCTCCTTTTTTACGGGTGAAGTAGTGGTTTATGTACATAGAGAGAAGTCAAATGGGCTGACACAGTAGTCGAATTATTACGAAGAGGACTGTTAGGAAACTTTGAGATGCGCTGTTCTGTATATTGGCTGGTCACAGTCTTTGTTTCCAGGATGTCATAATAAGGAATAGTTATACATGACTTTTATATGAGACACGTGGTAATTATAGAGGAATCGTGAATAAATCTCGGAGGTAGACGCTGTCATACTTTCACTACTCTGGGCGGGGACGACACAAACAGCAAATTCAGACCTTGTAAAAGAACAACGCCTAACATACACATGCGCTCTTGACCTCGGTTGAAATGTTTTGGAAATCTCCAAAATGTGGGGTAAAAAAAATACTCTGTATTTTTCCTAGATGTCAGGGCTATGTACTTTCTTCTCCGGAGTATTACAGAATATACTGCACCAAAACACGAGTACAATCCAGAAAGTAGGAATTGTATGAACCAATCAGTGCCCTGTTAAGTTTCTTACCACTAGTTCATCTTGCTGTGTTTATAGTAAATGGGAGAAGCACTGCTGTTACAGAAGGTGGCAAAACAAGGCACATGAGTTTGGATGACGGCTTATTACAGGTGGTTAAAGAGCGAGGGTGGCAGGGATGGTGGCATGGGGGGGGGGGGGGGTTACCATGTTTATGTCTCCCACTGGTTACAGGAAGAAAAAAAGGGAGGTCCTGTCCATGCATACATTCCCGCTCATTTCACAACCTGGCAACCATAAAGCCGTCATTAATCAGAGTTTGAGGCATTTCACTCAAGTGAGTCATGGTTAGAGCCAAACTCCGTGCCAAGAAGTTGTTGGGCTGGAGTTCAACGCGGTTTAGGGGGAGCGAGCGGGAGAGCGTGAGGTGACATGTTGGGCAGGTATAAAGAAAAGATGGAACCTGGGCTGTAATGAGTGCTTTGTCAGATAATGGTATGCACGAGCCCGCCTCACTCCATGTCTCCTAAGTCAGCTTCACAGGCAGAGACAGCAGCGAGAACAATGCCAGAACATGTCACGGATACACACGCAGGCTTACAGAGAAAGATCACATCCATGTAGCTGAGCTGTAGACGTGCATGTTGCATCTAGCTAAAACCTAAGACTTTTTCACAGAGCGTTCATCAACTTCAACAAAAAAAGAGTTAGCGTTACAATAAACAAAATATATTTTTATATTTATATGCTCTAAATAAAATGGTTTGTATGTATGCACATGATACACGCCATAACAGTCAGATTGGCTTTAATTAGATACCCCATGCTGTTGCTACAGTTTGACTGTGCCATGCTGCAGAGAGGCTGCCTGGGGGGGCAGTATGGCTGACAGCTGTGTGCCGCTGGCCAGGGACAACCAACCGACTGACTGGCTCTGACGACATTTGCTTGGACATTCTCACATATACTGTGTGTCTTTCTTTCCAGTGGTCAAGTTGCCGCGACGGATCGCAGAGCGAGCGCCCGCCCGCCGTGTATAAATGCTGCTTTTGTCAGTGACTTTTTTCCGCCCCCCCCCCCCCCCCCCCCCCCCCCCCCCCTTGTGAGCAGCTGTCCACAGCCTCTTAGGCCTCTGCGCTGTTTTGCAAAGCCGGTAAAAGTGTGTTGTCAGGATAGTGGAAGGAACATGGACATTGAGAAGCAGCTCGGTGAAGGCTACGTAAAAAGGTCTTTTTCCATGATGTCCTCTACTGAAGCCCACATTTAAACAGACTCACCTGCAAACCCGTTGTGTGTATACACTAGGCATATTTCAGATACTGGTGAATGTTAGATACACAGCGAGCCATTTCACAATTCTTGGAAATTGCAGTTTTGATCTTTAAGGCGTATGTTCTTAGAAGTTGTTTATAATCGTGACAAGATGATTCGTTGATAACGCAAGAAGCTACATTTTGACTGTCTCTGACTTGGCGGTTATGGAGACAAGACAGGACTTGGACTAGGAGGACCCTGGCAAAATGAAGTGTGAGAGGATAACAAGGGAAGATAGGGAGGTGAGAAAGACAAGGGAGACCCAAATCAGTGGGGGGGGGAAAGAAAAGAAAAAAAAAGCAACAGCCGCCTCACCTCACGCTGACTGATTAAATACATGAGCGCCCTGAGGTTGGAGTCAGGGAGAGTGAAAGCGAGAGAGAGAGAGAAAAAGAAAGAGAGATAGAGATATAGAAAAAGGGAGGGAGATTGAGATAGAAATGTGAGTGAAAGTGAGAATGTGAGAGAGGGAAAATGAGAGCGAAATGGAAAACGAGAGAGAGAGGACCAGAGCCAGTGAGAAAGAAAGAAAGAAAGAAAGAGACAGACAGACAGACAGACAGAAAATGGAGAGATACAGACATATAGACAGACAGACAGACAGACAGACAGACAGACAGACAGACAGACAGACAGACAGACAGACAGACAGACAGACAGAAAATGGCGAGAGAGAGAGAGAGAGAGAGAGAGACAGAGAGAGTGTGTGTGTGAGAGAGAGGTTACTGTGAGAGAGAGAAAAAAGAGAGAGAGAGAGAGAGAGAGAGAGAGAGAGAGAGAGAGAGAGAGAGAGGGAGACGGCGGGCCTCACAGGGAGCCAGCCTGTGGTACTAATAAGGCCTTGACTCTTACCTGGACTGACAGCCAGAGAATGGGAGGAGAGGGGCCTGGCTCCACACTGCTCAGTGGGCCAGAAAGCTCCCAAACGGCGGGGGCTAACACTGGTCAAGTGATTTGGCGCCTTGGGTGTATTAAAGCTATTTACAAGACGGGTGGGGGTGGGGGGGGGGGGGGGGGGGGGGGGGGGGATTTACGGTGTTTCAAGGCGCTCTGCTTTTTTCATACGGCCCATGGCGCTAGGTGGTAATGTTGCCTGACCCCCTCAATCAATGCGAAGGGCTAATAAAGAATTTAGATGGCATGTTACGTGTGTTTGGGTTTTTTGTTGTGGGGGAGAGTTTTTTTTTTTTTTTTTTACAGGAGGCTCCGGATGGCTCCTTAAGAACACAGAGAGACGCAAGGGATTTGTACACGGCACGCAGGCATGAGCAAGCACACATGAACATTATGAGCTAATACAGCTTAACAACGTTGTTCCAAAACAAGTATGTGCTTTGTCCCTAGAGAGGTATACTTTGATCACCCTTAAACATTTAGGCCCACTCTCCCAATCAAAACAAACAATGAGCATATATTTCTCCTCATGTTTTGTGTAACCAATACTAGTTTGGGCAAAAGATTTATAAATGTATGCATCTCTTTGCCAAGGAACTTACTGTTTTTCGTGTGCACCTTGGCCAAGACCTCCAGAACCACACTGGGATTTTGTTACATGGATACATGCTGCCATCTTCTGGACAACGCGTGGACGCGTGGTGATCGAGCTTTTGAATCTGTGGAATACTCTGACTGCAATTTTAAGGTCTGTTGTTTCTGTGTATTCTTTTAAAAGCAAGCTAAAGACATATCTGTTTAGACAGGCATTTGGGTAATTTGTATGCACTAGGTCTGCATTTTATGTATTTATTGTCTATTGGTTATTGTTAATTTTTTTGTGTTTTGAGTTTTTAGTTGCGTGTGTTTTTTATAATACACTGTGATTTTAGTTTTGCTTGTGTAAAGCACTTTGTGACTTTTGTCTATGAAAAGCGCTATACAAATAAACTTTACTTACTTACTTACAACACTGGAGGTGCATGTGAAGTGGAAATGTTTCTCCAAAACCAATTTCAATGCACACACACACAGTATGTACAGAGCAATTTTTGCCCATATAAGCATCCAGCTGTGTAGAGAACCAATAGAAAGTTGTGGTTGAACGTGTGAACACTTTATAAATACTCTGAAGCAAAAAAGGTGGTCAGGTTCCCAGCCAACATTTCTATGTGGGGCCAAAAATGGGTTTGAGATAGGCTGATTAATGGGTCCCAAATGGGTTTGTCTGCAGGTTCCACAGAGCACTCACACGTGTTCGCCCAAATGGGTCATGAGCAATTTTGATCTGAGACATTATGATCCGTTTCACACATTTTATTTTTACTAAGATTTATTATTAAGATACTTAAGATTTATTATTTTTCGATGAAGCCAAACAGGTCAAGGAGATGAAAGGCTGACTGGATCATTCTGAATCAAGAACAGTTTGTCCTTTGATCGCGTCACATCAATCAATGACAAAACGAAGCGGATAATTAATATAAGCCATCAAAACATCCCCCGCCAACAGACGGTGCACATCTAACAGGTCAAATTTAATCAGGGATATAAAAGAATAAACGGAGAGATTGTAATCAAATTTCTCGCATCAATCTGCTGATCCTAATTGAGCAGAACACCTTTTAGGGAAAGGTGGGTGGGGGGGTGGGGGCAGCATTGTGGATAGAAATTAGTGCTGTGTGTGTAGCAAACCAGACAAGCAGTCCAGACAAGATCAGAACAAGCACCCGGTTGCCACGGAGTTCAATACGACAGGCCATCGTATGGCCCTTTGTTGCCATGACAACTCTGTCTGCTCTCGGATGATGGGCATAGTTGCGAAAGAGGAGGCAGGGGTGTGTGTGTGTGTGTGTGTGTGTGTGTGTGTGTGTGTGTGTGTGTGTGTGTGTGTGTGTGTGTGTGTGTGTGTGGGGGTTTGTGGCTGGGGGTCTGATGAGAGGCCAGACATGTGTGGGGTTTGAGAGTTGAAGCTATCTGAATGGAACCGAGGAGATGCTGAGGGTTTCATCAGTTTCACAGATACCCTATGGGGACTTACACACAGCACCAAGTTTTTTGAATGACTGTGTCGTTGTGTTCCTTTTGCTGTTGTTTTTGCGGTGTAGTGTGCCTCGGTGTGGTAGATCTTTGCCATTCCTTTACTCGAGGCAAGATACCCATTGTTTCCATGTTTGTTCATCGTGTGTAAAAGCAAACACATTTGGATCCTCAGAACCGCAGCCAGAACGTGTTCCATGTTAAATGTGTTCTCTGATCCAAGATGTAATCCCCTTCAAGTCAGAGAGCGGTATTGGCTAATCCTGTTTGATAGTGTAGGAGGAGAACAATTAGCTGTCAGCTAATCAGACAGACTGTGCGTGGGGACCAATGTGTTCGCTACAGTCCACTTGTGCTTGGTGGCATTTAGACTTCTGCGAGTGGCATTCATTTGCTTTGAAACAGCAACCATTTTGTGGATGTTAGCTGCATGTGGATTCATAGTGTGTTGGTGTGCAGTGGTCTTTCTTAGGATTAGAATTAGTATGTAAGAATTGTATGAAAGAATGATTTGGATTGATGCTGTGCCAAAGACAAAACTGAGCTTCCCAAAAGATTGTCCTTATGAATAGGGTCATGGTTGACGTTTATTGTGTAGATCTACACAATCACATTCACAGTCTTTTTCAATACCTAAAAGGCACTTGTAAAACAAATTGTGTTGTGTGATTTTTGATAACAGCACACGGCAGCAGTCTTATTCCCAATGGGATATTTAGAGAGGGGAGATATAGGACATATTACAGCTAAAGACAAAACTACAGTAAATAGAGCTGGAAGTCATCCAATCACAGGAAAAAGGGATTTGATTGTAATTACATCTCTGTTAATGTCTGCTCAGAACATGGATGGCTACAAACAGACAGACCGACACTTCGGAACACAAACAAGTTATAATGGAGTATCAACACAGTGTTATACGCGAGCACAAGCACACATACACACACACACACACAGATATACACACATGCATACAAACACATCGGGAGTATGTAGAATCAAACTGAGTATCACACACTCAAGCACAAGAAAACAACACACAAACACACACGCGCACACAAACACACACACACACACACACACACACACACATTTAAAAACACACGCACACACACGCAGACACAGAGTGAGTACAGTACATTAAACTTTTAGAGGACAGCGAAGGGGCTGGAGGCACAAGGCTCCTCCCTGGGAGTTTGTGAAAACATTCCAGCCGAGCAAGCGGAGCCTAGAGAGGGTCGAAAACTTTACAAGTGGCCCCTTTTTCTCTCTCACTCTGTCTCTCTCTTTCTGACCGGCTCTGTGTGCATCCCACCTACAAGGCTTGTTTGTACAGTACACAAACAACTCCACCCAGTGGGGATTCAAAGGAGAACAAACCGAACACGACCAAACTTAGGGCTGCTTTTTTTTTTGTTTTGTTTGTGTGTGGGGGGGTGTCAGGTTTGATAGTCAGGGCAGACAGCTGGTTTGGACAGACATACGTTGATTTTTCTCCGGGTCTCTGCGCCATGAGGCTGTTGGTGGTGGTCTCGGTCCTCCTGTCCTTCACACGGGACTTCACCGTGGCCCAGCACTATTACCAAGGCCTGATGGATTACCTGGAGAACCGAATGCTTGCTATTGAGGTGAGAGGTCAAACTTCTAAACCAGCTACTCACTTCCATTGCAATCCCTCCGGAATCATTGAACAACGTCTGTAAAGTGAAATACACCGTAGTGTAAATGTTTTTTGTTGTAAGGTTTGAGGGCTATCTCTCTTGTAATATAATAGCCACATTGTTAAGCACTGTGTGGTAGCACAGATTATCTTTTAAAACAACCCCAGCCACTGTGCTTTGTGTCTATGAGGGTTCTTTTTGCTATGATGGTATTACGCACTGTATCTACTTAAGCGATCCAATTAACGCAATCGCTGGCCGACTCATCAACTTTGCGGAGGCCCCTGGGAGAATACCAGTGTGCATGCTGGCTGTGTGCTCCTGCAGTATCGCTCTATCTCTCCTTTTACTTTGCTTCTTTATCCATCCCCTCTTCATTCTCCCTTCTTTATTTCTCTCTCTCTCTCTTAGTCTCTCTCTCTCTCTCTCTCTCTTTCTCTCTCTCTCTCTCTCTCTCTCTCTCTCTCTCTTTAGTTTCTCTTTCTGGCCTCTTCTTTCAGCCTCTGTCACACCCCACCCTTTTCCGTATGCGCCAGAAACCATTCCTGTCATCAGAGTCAAAGGCAAGGTAGTGCTGGTAATGAGTACAAGACGCAGCTTTGCGGCAGTGAGGATGAAGTTAGACATCATGATGGTGAAATTGATTGTTTTGTTTATCCCACTCCTGGGCTTTAGGGAGGCAGCAGCTAGTGACAGGAGCTTTCAGTGTTCACCTTAAATTTATTCTTATGGAATGTGTTGATAGGGTCACAGTTGCTTCTTGACAAATAATTGTTATTGTTAAGTATGAACTAACCCCTCCTAAGGGATTCTTTCCCCCGCGATGCCAATGTGAGTTCTGAATTCGTTGAGTGTGAGGGAAATGGTGTGAGGAGTGAAGAGAGTGTCTCTTGTCTGCAGTGCATGTTTGACTAACAATAAGTCTGAACCAACCGAATACATTTCAAGGGAATGGTGATTAAAATGGCAAGGCTTTCTGTAAAAAGAGGGTATTTGATAATCACACATTCCTTTTTACTTGAAGTTTTACAAATTGATTTATTTTCTTATATACCCATAGGATCCATAGGAAAAAGCATCTTTGAAAAAGGTGGTATGAATCCTTCCTTTAACATTTTACATTTACTCAGGATAATAAATTAACTATCCTGTTTTCTTATGATACTTGTGGGATTTCTGTAATTAAAACTGTAGGTTTGACTAGCTAAACGCCAACATAATTTCATCGGTACGTTTTCAATAAGCTGTTCCATCCCAATCCAACCAGACGCTCACAACAAGTCAAGGACAGAGAAAATGAAATGAAGAGTGAACGAAGAGAATGGAACCGTTATTACCTCTCACTCCCAATCTCTCACCTGTCAGTCTCTTTCTAAATCACTCACTGCAGAGCAAATGGTTTCATAGAGATGGTGTTGATGATTTTCTTTTTTTATATATATATATATATATATATATATATATATATATATATATATATATATATGATATAATATGAGTCCTGAAACCAGGTGCAATTTGACACCAACCACATCCAGAGCACCAACCCATGCAGTGTAACTGCAATTCACCGTTATAATAATAAGGTGAAATGAGTTAAGGAGACTAAAGTTATTAATGTACCCGGCCAGCTATTTTTAAGAAAGGTTTAGTAAAGTGTATTATTTTGTAAATACCAACAGGGATTCCAAATGGAGGGAACGTGTTATCAAGGCTTCCAAACAACACTTATGAGCCCTTGAGCAAGGCATTATACTTATGTGTAGGTGTCTTAGAACGGGGTGTGATAAAAATAACTATCCATGCTGAAAAAAAAACACAAAGATAATCTGTATAAAGAGGAAAATGCATATAAGATAAAAATATATGTATATATTTATATTTTTTAGGATCGTATGGAGTTGTGGAATGGGCAGGCGCATCACTACCACACGGAGCTGAAAGACTTCCGCAGGCTGGCCTCCGACGTCATGGATCGGCTGGCCAAGGACCACCTGTCCCTGAGCCAGGACCTGGAGGGATCCAAGGTACGTTTGAGCCGCGTGGAGCGAGAGATGGACTACGTCGAGAGCCAGACCACGCCCCGGGCCTGCGCCAACGTCGCTGACCAAGTGTTTGAGCAAGGAGCGTGGCGCTTGGAAGAAGGCAGAGAAGAGGAAGAGGACGAGGACGATGAGGAGGATGAGGATGATGAGTGGGTGGAGGTAAACTCTAGAGTATCAGGTGAGTAGAGATTATAAAGGTGGAGGTGGTAGAGGGTGGGGGATGATAGACAGGTGACACGGAAGGCTTTAGGACCCAACATCCTGTAGAGAAGGTTTTGCCTTTGATCTTCACCACCTCATGTTAGGCTCCCGCAGAGTCCTGGCTTTGGGAGTCATTGAGCATGCTCTGGTTATATTTAGCATTGAAGGCTCCGAAGACTGTCTAAGCACTGTGTGCCTTTTGGCAACACATAAGCCCCGGAAAAGAAGTCATTCCCTTGGAAAAATGAAAAACAAACACACTGCTGTTTCAAGTCATTTCACAGAGCTGTGTGTTTCTTCACAGTGGGTAATCGCATGCGCTTCTCTCTCTCTCTCTCTATCTCTCTCTCTCTCTCTCTCTCTTTCTCTCGCATGAGATGCTGGGTCACAGGATACAACTCATTTATATCTCAGGGAGTTGAACTTAATTTGTCTTACAGCCTAACATTTCTTCCTAGGTAGACTGTGACAGATGCTGTTGTGCTGCAGCTGTTCCATCATTCAACTCTCTAGAAGCACACATATATATACAGTATATAGCCAGTTCCTCGTTGGGTCTCAGAGCTCTCAGTGATCAGAAATGTTCACCTCCACAGACGAAGGGAGCGGGGTAGGGGAGAGGAGGGTAGGGAAACGGAAACTGCCCTGAGGTCAGTGGCATTAAGGCAGAGAGCTCATGTTCCACATGCTGCTCACAGTAGGCCATTGTCAATTGTTTAGGGGGCTTACCTCCAATCAGACTTCATTATACTGTTGAGTTAAACACCACTGTAGGTGTAGCTTTAGAAGAAGAAAAAAAAAGTGGAGAATTTGACAAAAAAGGCATAAAGGTTGCTTTAAAAAAAGTCGAAAAGAAGTGTGAAGTGGATAATTTCATAGTGGTTTCATAGGGGTTTTTTGCAGACAGAGGGCTTTTAGTCAAAAAGGGTTTCTCTGGTTTTGGCAACGTGCTGCGTTATTAGACCATTGTTTATGCCGTTTGATCAAATTCCACTTTGATTCTCATGCGTCCTCGCATCTCCTCCAGTCCTTCTCCCATTTATAAAGCCATGTGTCCAATATCCCTTTTGATTGGCTTTTGTGGGCTTTAACTTTGACAGCCATGAAAGGGACATCCGCAGGCGACAGAACGCAAGGCGCATATTAAGGTGCACATCAAAAAACATGTCTTAAGGTGGGTGTGACAAACGGCCGGCGCACGCTAATGTTGTTTTTATTAGGGGAGACAGGGAGACGTAGTTCTACCAAATCAAATTGCGCATCTTTGCCACCAGCTGTTAAGAGGTCTATTATTTCTAGGTTTATATATTGCTACATAAGTGGCAATGTGTACATGTATAAACCATTTTATGCAGTAAAATTAAGAAGTATTTTTAACACAAACCATGTTGTTTTGATCTTTTGATGCATTCTGAAAACTATTAAGATTACAATAACAAAAAAACTGTATGACTAAATATTTGCCTGATTTATTCTATTTTCCATTGACAGACTGCGTGGAACTCCTCTCCAACATCCGCTCAGTAAAGATCTTGAAGCGAGCCGGTAGCCCAAAAGGCATGTGGGCCCGTGACCCCAAGTCCTCCAAGGTCTACGTGTTCAATGGAACCACCGGGGACACCGTCTATGAGTTCAACTCAGTGCTAAATTTCACCACCTCCACGGGCTTCAACCACGGCCGGCCCGTACGGCTCCCCTCGCTCTGGAGCGGCTCCGGCAGCGCCGTCTACAACAGCTACATCTACTACATCCGGGAAGGCGCGGACGCCGAGCTCCAGGTGGTCAAATATGACTTGTTGAAAAACTCGGTCAGGGACACCGCCATTTTTCCAGTGGACAGCCGCAATCCCGTCTACAAACTCAACCCGGAGACCGTGGTGGATTTAGCGGCCGACGACCAAGGCGTCTGGGCCTTGTACGCTGCCGGCAACAGCGAGCCCACCATCACCTTAGCCAAGATGGATCCCGGCAGCCTCGATATCGAGCAGATGTGGGACACCAAGTGTCCGAGGGAGAACGCAGAGGCCGCGTTCGTCGTCTGCGGGACGGTGTACGTGGTTTACAACACCGTTCTGGCCAGTCGCTCACGGGTCCAGTGTGTGTTCGACGTCAACGACATGGTGGTGAGCGAGGAGGCACCGTTGCTGTACTTCCCTAGGAGGTACGGTGCCCACGCCAGCCTGAAATACAACCCAGAGGAGAAACAGCTGTACGCTTGGGACGACGGCTATCAGATCATATACAGGCTGACCACGAAGAAGAAGCTCCTGGTTTGATAGTCAGGAGGGCGCTCATGATCTGGCAAGAATGGACTTGTTGCCAATAAGGTGGCGGAATCAATAAATATGACTAGTCAGTGTTTCGATATAGACAATTGCCACTATTTGTTTTATCCTCAACCCAGATCTTGTCAGATGTTATATATTCTTATACTGACCAACCTATTTTTATCCCGCTAAATGATATAACATAGATTGGAGTGTATACATAAAATAGGTGTATATAATTTTTCCAGCAAAGGGCACTGTAAATGCCAACGTGTGATAATTAGGGCACATTTTGGAAGTATGCTGTCAAGCTCATGAATGTGTATGTGACTTCACCCTCATTTGTTTTGCTCTTTGGTTTGGACTTTGGTTCTGGGTTTAATTTTCTTTCAGGCTACTGCTATTTAGGTCTCCGCCTTTGTTTTAATTTGGGGAGATGCTGTTATTCATTTGTCAGCCGCGGGTAACATACAGTAGAAGTCTGTAAATAACAGCATGGAAAAGGCTGTCACAGTGACCTACAGGGGGGTAATGTTCTGAATAAATACAATTGACTGCTACTTCTACTACTCGGTGCTGCGATTATATAAAAAAAAGGGTGTTTTTTTTTATGCTTGTTGTATAATTATACAGAAAATTTTGCCACAAACAGCCACAAAAGATATCTGATTTTTATGTAGTTTATTACACCAGATCCCATACTCTTGAGTCTTTATTGTAATAATTCAGGATCTAAAAGGAACCTACGACAGACCTTGGCTGAAGAACAAACAGCTTTTGCTATTGAATCACCAGAAATTTCTTTTCAAACAGACATGTTTTACAAATTACAAATTTGTCGATACAAAAATGGAAAGTCAGTGCTATCCATAACAGTTGGAAGGGATACGAGATCATATCAAGGAGCATTAACATCTAGTAGGTCTTTAAACAGTCCATTATCGGGAGCTGTATTGATATAACAGGGTTTGTCTACCATAGAAACACACCAAGTTGTCGGAAAAATAAATGCCAATCATAAATTACATCATAGGTAAAAAATAGAATGAACAGAAACGACATTATTTCAATCACTTTTCCAAATATTACACTTGTATAAGGAATCTACCAGCAGGAGATTTAAAGAGGAGTCTATAGCTACAGTACTAATTAACCAACCGTACAAATGTGAGAGAATCGCAATGGTCACATTGAGCAGAAAATAAACGAGATTGGTTGTGAAGGAATTCCACATAGCAACATGTGTATTGTTCTTTCTGAAAATAACAAGTGCCAATTAGTGAAACACCCCCCTGCTACGAAGACAATGACTGTGTCCACAATTGACCATCTGCACCCATGCTCTCCTGTATGTCTCACAGGCTTTTTCAACATCAATAGTTTGCTAGCAAAAAGAGCAAGGAAATGGCTTAAACAGCTTTCCACTAGATCTGCTCACTACATCTGTTTCTTCTACTCCTCCTTTGAAAGCAGATGATTTATGGTAAGTTCAAGCACGATGCACTTCTATAACAGAGGTCAAGGAGATGCCAAGAAAACGTATGAGTATAGCAGAATGTACTCTGTGGAATTCTCTTGCAAGAGTTTGAAACATCTGCAGCTCTATAGTGAGATATGACATTGTGTTTTACACTACGTCGTCCATGGGTAGTTATTTGGCTTACTGAAAAAGAAAGATGTATTAATATGTGAAAAGTAACATAACTCTAATTTGTTTTATAAATACAGTACACCTATACTTGGACATCTTTCTAGGTTATGAGTTGTTTGCTGCTATACATGTATTGTGTAAGCTGTGTCTCGGGTTTTAATTCCCTGGCAAAAACAAAGCTTTGCCAATTACCCCAAAGAACACTGACAGGGGATAACATAAAAAAAACATTAACAATTGTTACTGTAGCAAATGTAAAATACTACACAACAAATAGGTACAGAAATGGAGGCAAGAAAAAATTTCGAAGTTCAATCACAAACACTTTTGGCACCATATCTTGACATCTGGTCTTGATATGAATGTAGTTTTTAGATTTTTTTCAATCGTGGGCCATATTGTAGTGTTTTTTTTCTTCTTTTTTTTTTAAACAATATCAAATCAAATACGTACAAAAGGATTACATATGTTCATTATTCTGAAAGGTTTTCTTCTATTACCACGTAAACATCCCATATTTCTGCCAATGTGCCTGCATAGCACTCAATATCCCCAGACTGCTGACATACAGTGAAGAATGGAAACAACAGCTGGTTTTATTGAACGACATTACAGCTCAGGGAATTCAGCAGCGTCTATATATTTTTTTCCGGACTGAGATCAAGGGCTACAAAATCCAATAAATTGGTCCTCAAGCACTTCTGTCCTTCAAGCTAGTAATTTATGAGGCGCAAATACAAGTTAACCCGTTAAGCAATCGCTCCAGTAGGCCAAATGGCTTTTGACTTGTGATCAATACAAAAATTAAAATGGGTAAAATATATAACTGTCCCACAAAGGGCTACATTTAAGTACACAGAGAGTTCTTAATGATCACCACTAACAGTATTAAGAAAGAAGTTATGACAGTATTTATGTGTGTTAGGAAACTCCCGAGTCAATCTTTTTTATATATATATACACAATAGATAATACGGTAATCTAAGCAAGTCTATTCAGAATATGATAAGATGATAAACAATTACAAAGGTGAGGGGAACCATAGTTACAGTGTAGGGAGCTGTAATTCCCAATGGAAGCAAAGGCAAGAATATCTTACCAAACATCAAAGCCAAGTCAGAGGTAAAAGTTGTGCTAGCTACATTGTAAGGGTTTTGTGCTGATTCAAAGACAAACTCCATTGACTATACATCTCTGTTGATTTGTCAACAGTGCCTTCATGTGCTTTGCTACAACCAACAAGATATGTTAAGAGGCATATATAATAAAAGTTAATCTATTTTATTTTATTTTTTTTCAACTTAAATGCTAAATAATGTTTTTTTATATTCTTGGCTGAGTATGAAACTGCAAAGAAAGGATGCTGCAAGTAGCAAACACTAACATCTTCTTTGTTGTTTTTTTCCGCTATACTAACGGTAACTACCTTTTCGTTCAATGAAGTAGGCAGAAAATACACAAACACTGTATTTGTGTATTTAGTTAAAATACACAAATGGTATTTTATGAATGCCATATTAGCTTTCTGCTCCAATTGGCTGGAGAACACATGAGACAGTCCTTACTTTTTTGCGCACCCTGTCAGTAAGCTAATGCCATTCTGCATAAATTCATGAGCAAGAGCCAGAGGGCTGTAGATATTCTTCAGTTCTCTTTCAGATCTTTAACAAAAAAACTCTTTTATTATTATTATTCTATCCAAAAACCCATGCCTTGACGTTCACACAGCAAAACTTCAACCGCTGTCAAAGACTTGTTTCCTTGCGAGGCCGCCCATCAAAGAGCATTCCGTAGTACGCGACCAGAAGCTCTAGCACACACAGACACAGAGTCCTCTGAGAGCCCTGCAATCGCTCTCCATTAGCCTCCATCCACACAGAGTTCTACTTGAAATCAAGAGTCCGCAGACAGGCTGTCATGTCTCGCCCACTTCGATACCAAGCTCTGTTTGCAGGGGATGACTGGGAAGCTCTCACAGGGGGGGACCAACCAGCAGGGTTCAGATCAGTAAACCTACCTTGATATTTACCTAGTCCTAGAATAAGACAAAGTGTTACAAACGACCGACTGATCACGGATCAGTCCTTGGGATCGCTGCTCAGTGACGCGACTTGAGGGTTGTAGAGGGAGAGAAGAGGAAGCGGGGCGTGTGTTTCTCCCCGGGTTGGACAGACAGGAAGTGAACCAGTAGGAGGGTGGCGACCCGGAATTGGGGTCGTCGACTTGGGGGGGACACAGGCGGTTACGCTCAGGGGCTGGATGGGGGCCTGGGGGAGGGGCAGGAGCCTTGGCTGTCGAAGCTGGCCGCTCTGGCTTTCCACTGGAAGATGCACACAAACACACAAACACACACACACACACACACACACACACACACACACACACACACACACACACACACACACACACACACACACCCAGAGAAAAAGCACAATTACAAAACAGAATGGAACAGTGCATTCAGATGATAGCTTAGCTTGGGTCTCTGTCCAACGTATTCAACGTGAATTTTTATTTTTCAACATTGCATTGCACGTAGTCTACACCTAATGAAACCTAAAATAGAAAACATAGATGGTCTTTTTTTGATGTTCAAAGTGAATAAATATATATATACATTTTATTATTATTTATTGTATTGTTTTCTATCACCCACCTCCTTCTCTGTTCTCTTCTGCTCCAGTAGTGGGTGCCAGTGTGCAATGGGCTTGCGCGGGTAGGCCAGCATTTCGTTCCAGTGGTCTCTACCAAGTCCCTCGGCGCTGCAGCCCACACGCATCACACCAATAATTTCATTGTGACCTACCCTGCGGGGACAGAAAACACACAAACGCACGACCATCACCAAATGTTTAGCATCAGGGGGAGGTGGCCGCAGCGTATCCAATTGACTTAGTACTCCCCAGCCCTGGACGTAAATTTGTGTCTGCGGGAGAACATTGATTTCTCAACAACAGACCCATCTGAGTGTCTACAAGGAGGCATCAAAGCAAAGGACGGACCGGCGGAGGAGAGTGAGGTGGGCGACTAAATTAGCATATTGCTTTGAGAGCACGGCCCTTGTCACAATGTCTGAAGTGGAAATGAAAGAGAAAGGCAGGGACTGTTCTAACAACCTGCCCTGCCGGACTTCAAGGTGATGTATGCTGTTCCACATGTAAAAACCCCCTCCTATTATCAACACAGCCCGACATAATCCTTGGATCGGAGAGAAAAGAGGGTAAACAAAATGCGAACGACCGGATAGGTTGTGCTCCCAACTGCCCCCCCCAGCTAAATACGACCAATGAGAAAACAGAGCCGTCTTCCTGACTTCTGACCTTTCGGGTGGCCTTTCCTTTTCTTCTTCTGTGGCTAAAGGATGCCCCCCCCCCACCTTCCGTGCTGCTGTTGTTTGTTGTTGTTTGTTGTTTTACATTTTAATGTCAAATGAAAAGCAGACAGGGATAAACTGGCTTGTTTGGATTTCAACGTATTGCTGCTTTGCTCGTTTTAACGTAGAATTACACATGCAACCGGAGTCAGTCGTTTGACAGTGCGTTGCACCTGTGTGAATCTTCCATGTGCTGTTGTTTGCAAACGTATCAACTAATACGTTCTTATCCCAGAACCTACTTATACTGTTAATGCATCATACCTCTGCAGCAAAGTGGTATTTAAATAAATAAATAAATAAATGCCTACGTACAAGTCCTCCATGACAGAGAAGTGACTCTAAACCTACATTTACTGTTAATGCATCATACCTTAATACCATCATACATCTGCAGCAAAGTGGTATTTAAATAAAAACAGAGGCCTACAGTGCCTTGCAAAAGTATTCACCCCCCTTGGCTAGTTACTTATTTTGTTACATTACAACCTGTAATTTAAATGTTTTTTTAATCTGAATTTTATGTGATGGATCTGCACAAAATAGTCTAAGTTGGTGAAGTGAAATGAGGAAAATATATATAAAAAAAAAAAATTCAAATAAAAATCTGGAAATTGGCATGTGCATATGTATTCACCCCCTTTTCTATGAAGCCCCTCAAAAGTTCTGGTGCAACCAATTACCTTCAAAAGTAACATAATTAGTGAAATGAAGTCCACTTGTGTGTAATCTAAGTGTGACATGATCTGTCAGTATAAACACACCTTTTCTGAAAGGTCCCAGAGGCTGCAACACCACTAAGCAAGAGGCATCACACCATGAAGACCAAGGAGCTCTCCAAACAAGTCAGGGACAAAGTTGTTGAGAAGTACAAGTCAGGGTTGGGTAATAAAAAAATATCCAAATCTTTGATGATCCCCCGGAGCACCATCAAATCCATCATCTTCAAATGGAAAGAACATGGTACCACAACAAACCTGCCAAGAGAGGGCCGCACACCAAAACTCACAGACCGGGCAAGGAGGGCATTAATCAGAGAGGCAGCACAGAGACCAAAGGTAACCCAAAAGGAGCTGCAGAGTTCCACAGCAGAGACTGGTGTATCTGTACATGGGACCACAATAAGCCGTACACTCCATAGAGCTGGGCTTTATGGAAGAGTGGCCAGAAAAAAGCCATTACTTAGTGTTAAAAATAAGAAGGCACGTTTTGAGTTTACCAAAAGGCATGTGGGCGACTCCCCAAATGTATGGAGAAAGGTGCTCTGGTCAGATGAGACTAAAATTGAACTTTTCGGCCACCAAGGAAAACGCTATGTCTGGCGCAAACCCAACACATCCCATCACCCCAAGAACACCATCCCCACAGTGAAACATGGTGGTGGCAGCATCATGCTGTGGGGATGTTTTTCAGCAGCAGGGACTGGGAAACTGATTCGAGTCGAGGGAAAGATGGATGGTGCTAAATACAGGGATATTCTTGAGCAAAACCTGTTTCAGTCTGCCTGTGATTTGAGACTGGGACGGAGGTTCACCTTCCAGCAGGACAATGACCCAAAGCATACTGCTAAAGCGACACTCGAGTGGTTTAAGGGGAAACATTTAAATGTGTTGGAATGGCCTAGTCAAAGCCCAGTCTCAATCCAATTGAGAATCTGTGGTCAGACTTGAAGATTGCTGTTCACAAGCGGAAACCATCCAACATGAAGGAGCTGGAGCAGTTTTGCCTTGAGGAATGGGCAAAAATCCCAGTGGCAAGATGTGGCAAGCTCATAGAGACTTATCCAAAGCGACTTGCAGCTGTAATTGCCGCAAAAGGCGGCTCTACAAAGTACTGACCTTAGGGGGGTGAATATTTATGCACGCTGAAGTTTTCTGTTATTTTGTCCAATTTGTTGTTTGCTTCACAATAAAAAAAAATCACATCTTCAAAGTTGTAGGCATGTTCTCTGGATGAAATGATGCAAACCTTCAAACAATCCATTCTAATTCCAGGTTGTGAGGCAACAAAACATGAAAAATGCCAAGGGGGGTGAATACTTTTGCAAGGCACTGTACGTACAGGTCATAGTCATAGACATCATACCTCTGCAGCAAAGTGGTATTTACACCAAAATAAAGGCCTACGTACAGGTCATAGTCCATGACAGAGATGTGGAGGCTGACGTGGTCCATGCTGTCCGGAGGGATGTCGAAGATGATGGCCTCGTTGTACGTTGGGTTCAGTGTATTCTTCTTGATGGTCGTCTTCTTTTTTTTTAAACGCTTGTCGTCGCATATCAGAGACACTTTGACGTACGGATCTAGTTTCAAAGGGAAGAGAGAGAGAGAGCACGTTTGAGAGACAATTAATGAAGCATCATTTAGGGGGCGATGATGTAATCGTAAAGGGAAGACTTCAAAATAGGATATTTATCTCAGTTCTGTTGACTGAGTGGCAAGCAAATCATGCTAAATCCTTCAAAGTGGATACAATATTTTTCCAATCTGTCATAACACTTTCAGAGAGGCACCCATTATCATGCCGCCTGGCGTCAAATTTCACAGCACAAAGCGTTCCCACTTTTTATACTTTTACCCACGCCGACCAATTGCAATCAGAAGTGGATTTAAAAGACCTGACATCCATTCTGCCACACCTAATGTTGATGACTCAACACTTAAAGGCACAGGATGCGAAAGATGGGAAGCTTAAATGGGAAACCCTAAGAGATGTTCTTCTGGTTTACCCTGATTTCAATCTCTATCCGTCACTCTGCCTGAGCCATTGCGGCATTGTTGAAGTCAGATGTAAGCTTCTCTAAATCTACAATTGATGCATCCAGCTTTGCAAACAAATGCGTGCCTCAGGCTACAGTTTAATAGACACGGTTTGTTTTCTGCGCACAGAATAAATTCAGCAACAATCAGAAACGTCCAAATACAAAATCCATTTATAACGAAACAATTTATAACTAAAAGAATGTTAAACTGATAGATGAGATGTCATCTCAAGATAAACGATTGAGGACCAATGTATTTAGTCACACTTTGAATTTTACAAGCTAACCCTTGCTCCCTAGTGCATGTACATATGGAGTGTACAAATGAGTGGACTAGCAGTCTTTTAAAAATGTATGTCTTAAACCGTAGGACATTTGCAATTGTCTAAATACGGGTTTAGGAAGAATGCATACACAATCCCAAATGTAGAAGACGTTTGCAGTGTATATGACTTCACGTCTGTTCTTTTCTATTTGACCTATTCTAAACTGAATATTCAGAGGGATATATTTACCCTGACTCATAGCTGCAAAAATAGTGACTCATACTTTGTAAAAAAAAAAAGTAATTGGCACAAAAATACACACACAGTAACATACACTTTGACACAACACACACAACCACATAGTGTTACCTGAGTAACCTGTGATGTCCATGGCCTTGAGGTTTCTGCACTTGATGACGGTTAGTGTGAGTCTTCCCGCAGTGGGCAGGTAACATAGTGAGAACATGATCTCACCGAGGTCCACACTCTCCTGGGGGAACAAACAAACAAACAAACACACACACACACACACACACACACACACACACACACACACACACACACACACACACACACACACACACACACACACACACACACACACACACACAGGCAAGATAAATGCATTGTTTCAAAGTTTAATTTCAAGTTCTGGACCTCAACACACCACAGCCCCGTCTGAGTCAATGGTATAACATCACCATGGGGACCGACAATGAAAGTAGACACTGTTTACCTTTAAAGATGTTCTCAGGGAATACAAATAATAAACAAGGGGAAAACAACCTGCTGCTTCCCAGTTGAATGAAAAAGAAAAATACTTATTTTACTTATTTAAATACGAGGAGTGTCCCTCGATTTTGAACAACTCAACGAATTTGAGAGAGATTTTTCTAGGACCATGGGGTCCGGTCATTTGGCTCTCCTCCAGTCCTCCCCTGCTGAGCTAAGAGTCTTGAAAGGGAAGGGAGGGTGCTTGTTATCTGTCCCATGAGCCCTGCGGCCAAGTCTCATCCTATAAGCGACATTAAGGCCCCTTTGCCTGCTTATCACCGCAGAATGTGCTCGGCAAGAAGCCCTCCTTCTGACTGACAAATCCCTCCACTTCTGAGCAGTGCAGTCTTAACAGCCAAAAACGCTTTAGCTCCCATTTGGCTCCGCCTGCAATCGTAGAAGATTTTTTTATATTCTTCTTTCCTTGTGGCAATGTAAAAGTTGGTTTCAATCCCATAATGTGAATGTCACGGGAAAAGTCACAAAACAAGTGAGGATGTCATTTGTAATTATGGGGAAAAGCACCCTTACAGTCACTCAGCACTACTCAGACGCACTATATTATAACGAATAAATTTAACACTACATTCCTATTGCTGCATTGCGACTATTCAACGAGATCCTCTGAGGATTCCAACCCTCCTTTACATATTTAGGAGGATAATGTTAATATTTAACAGTAACGGTATATTTAGGAGGATAACGGTAAGCCTGTCCATCACAACAAGTCTCCGTAAACAAGTCATCAGTCTTGACTGTGCTGTACATTTATGCGGGAAGCTAAACCCCCTTCCCAAAATAGATCAGGATCAATCAGGCCTAAGACTTTGCAGGAACTCAATAACTCCGCCGGCCCCCTCTCCAGGGCTTTATCCACCAGTGGGTTGGTTATATTGATGCATATATCACTCCTTGATCTGTAAACAAAGGGAATCTGCTCATCCTTCTCCCTCTATCCCCCTCATGCTCTGCCTTCACTCAGGTACCCCTCATTAGTGTACTGGAGCGTCTAAGAAGCTGAGGCTTCAATTGGCAAAAGGGCTCGTCTAACAAGCTCCTCTGACGCCTTCTTTTGTGTCTGCTGGACACACCTGCTGTCCGTGCATACCTTATTTAGGCAATATCAAGGTGAGGTGAGAAAAAGGCTTTGACAGGAAATCGATGTAGTGAACCGACTGGATTGTGCCTCCTTAGCAATAAACATTGGATTATTGAACAAGGTCTCAAAGACGCTGAAGTACAGTATTTGAACTAGGGGGAGTGTGTGTACAGTTTGTGTTTATGTGTGTGTGTGTGTGTGTGTGTGTGTGTGTCTGAGAGAGTTGTGAGTGTGTGTGTGTGTGTGTGTGTGTGTGTGTGTGTGTGTGTGTGTGTGTGTGTGTGTGTGGTTAGTTGGCGCTAGTGAGTTTTTTTCTGTGCAGGGGAGTAGGGTAATGGCCCCAACCAGGGACTCTTAGCTCATCAAACTATTCTCCCAGGGCAACCAGAACAGCATTACAGCAAGACAAATGTCTAGCTGATTAGGTCATTATTACACAATTGGCATTTTCTGGCCTATTTTCAAAGGAACTCTGTTGTAAATAAATTACCTTAACACACAAAAAACTAAACATGCATCTGGTCTTGTAGCTATGCAGACATGTCATTTACATTACATCACTTGAAGCTTATTTATGGCGTGGGTATTTTAGTATTTTAGTACGATGAAGATGAAGATGCAATAATACGTAAGGGAGGTAAATAGTCTGGCCAATGGCATAACATCCGCACTCCCCTCTGCTCTCTCCTCCCCCTTTACTTCATCCATCTTCATTTCTTTGCTCTCCCTCCCCTCGCTCTTTCCCCCTTAATATTTTTTGGTCTTGTATGCTCAAACTGAAGCGGACATACCGTCGTGGCGTACTGGATGTCCCTCCAGATGTTGGTCTCCCTAGACAGGTCGGACGTCTCCAACAGGTTGTCCAGCACCACCTCGCCGATCATGTCGTGCCGGGAGAAGCGGTCGAAGTCGAACACGCTCATGTGGAGCTTCCGCACGGCCAGCTCGTCGTACGACACGGGGAACTGGAAGGACTCGTCGAAGGTGGGGTTGAGCGTCTTGCGGTGCACCCTGGTCTGGAACTTCTTGCGGTCAGGCAGCAGGTAGATCTTGACGTACGGGTCGGAGCTGCCGCATAGGTCCTTGGCGGGCAGGTCGAAGGCCTTGAGGATGGTGACCAGCAGCGCCTGGTTCTCGTAGTCGTACTTGAGGGAGAAGTTGATCTTGCCGCAGCTCTGGCCGCTGCTGTTCTTGGTGGTCTCCTCCACGTCCAGGGTCTTCTGCTTGTAGAGCTCGGGCTTGATGCGGCCAATGCTGGTGGGCTGCTCGTCGTCCTCCACGTAGTCGTTGCCCAGGTCCAGGCTGCTCACCTGCATCTGGCGGTTCAGGTGCCTCTTGAACGAGCTGTGTCTTTCAGAGACATTAAGGAATTCATTACAGAAACAAACATTAAAAAAAGCAACATCTTGTACTTTAAGCAATGATATTGATTCGGTCTTATCTTTATTTATGTTGGCGCAAAGGACAGGGATTAGGACACTGTGTGAGCAGCTTGATTGCAGTGTCAGCGTTAAAGTCAATGTTTTTCGGAACAAAAATAACTATGTTGCCGCCCCGCAGGTCGCATTTAAATCTTAATAGGGTTTCAGCACCGCAGGTATTTCAGAGGATTCAATTGCTCGACGCTTTGTGTAAGTGGTCGTGACCTTAGGGAGTAGCAACGCCGGCATGGAATTATTAAGCAGCTCGAAAGTGCAGGTGCACTGGGTTATTGACAACAGTTTGAAACCCACTCAGAATGTGGCCATCGATTAAGCCCCAGGTGTGTGGGCTGTTGGAATAATGCAGCTGTGTTTGAAAGGTTCCATTGCTGCCATAGGCTCTCTTTCAGGAAATGGAGAGAGAGTGTATTTCATTACCGCTCCTTAAGTGGTTCGCTGGTTATAATTAACCTTTACAATGATGAGCCATACAGTATGAGATTGACTCTGAGGCAGAGAGCAATCCATAGAGCTGGAGCCGAAGACTGATAGCAAAAAATAATCTACCTAATCCTCTTCCACTTAATATACATCAAATATGGTTATTCCATAAAGCTGAGTAATGGATAAGGCAGATTTCTTATGTAAAAAATATTTTTTTTAAAAAGGATTCCCAACTTTGTGGCTGCCGTTAAGAGTGGCTTTGCTCCCTGCTGGCGGAGAGGATGTAGATCTGAAGAGCTCCTACTGAAGATTTTGACACTTTCCCTTTTTTAGGAACTAATTAATCGTTTTGTATCGTCTACAATGTCTCTTTCTAAATCCCTCTCCCTCTTTCTCTGTCACTTCTTCCCTGTCTGACTCTTTCTCTCTTTTTCTCTCTGTTTTCTCCCTCTCTGTCTCATTCTCTGCATATCAGTCTCTTTTTCCATGGCTAATTGACTCTCTTTCTCCCTAGGCACTCTGTCTCCCATTTCTCTCTCGCTCTCTCTCCATCTCCCTTTCCCTCTCCCTCTCCCTCTCCCTCTCTAAAACTGTTAGGTTATATGTCTCCTATCCCACCACATTGGGGCTGATGTTTGCAGCACTGACCTGGTGGAGGAGGCTGGCTCAGTGGTCTGCCTCTGCATGCGCTGCGTGCGCCGTAGGAAGTGCTCCCGCATGGAGAGCTGCACCTCGGCGGGGATGTCAGGCGACGTGCGGCTGATCTTCACGGCTGCCTCCAGGAACCCCAGCGAGCCCATGTGCTCCTTCAACTTCTCCGTCGCCATGGCGACGGGCGAGGGGTGATGCGACTGCGAGTGCGGCAAGGGCGGGGTGGAGGGGGACAGGAGCAGGAGGGGGGGCCGCGGCGGAGGAGGAGGAGGAAGAAGAGGCGACCGGAGCAGTGGCGGTGGGCAGTCGTCGGCGTTGGGGCCGCCGCAGGCTGGGGCGAGGGCCGCTGAGCTGGAGGAGAGCGCCTTGTTGCGCCAAGGCACCCAGCAGAGCTTCCAGGAGCCCAGAGCCAGCAGCACCAGCAGGGCCGTGCCACACACCACAAACACGCTGACGAGGAGGCCAAAAGTGACGTCTGGGACCCCCGGGGGAAAACACGGGATCACACAATATGGATGGACAGATGGCCGTGACAGGGGGAGAGAAAGAGGGAGAGAGAGGGAGAGTCAATTAAGTTCAATGGCAAAATGTTGTTTGTGGATTGGCCCGGATGGCATTGATTGGCATCATCCGAGAAAATGAATGCCAACTAGGGCTGCAAAATGTGTTTACTGGATCATTTTGCTTTCTATTGAGCGTTCCCATTAAGCTTTTGTCTGATAACGTTGTTTATGTATTTGGCGATAAGTTGAACAAACACAGAGCGGTGCCTCCTCTCCTCTCACACAAACAAACTCTTTTCTATCATGTCGGACTTGCAGCAGAGCTAAAAAGTAATTACCGTTAACTCTGATTAATGATAAATAAGCATATAATCCATTCCAAATGGGAACAAAGGCTCTGGGCAACAGTGGCACTGTGTCAGAATCCTCCTACGTGAATAATAGTAACATCTATGAATGGCTGGAGTGTGTGTGTGTGTGTGTGTGTGTGTGTGTGTGTGTGTGTGTGTGTGTGTGTGTGTGTGTGTGTGTGTGTGTGTGTGTGTGTGTGTGTGTGTGTGTGTGTGACAGAAGAGAAACTGTGATTGGACAGCTCAAACTAATTTATTTTTCTTCGCTCACAACATTATGAATATGCTTGGCGGTAAAGAAATGTGATACAAAGAACTGGAGAAGCACCAGGAGTGCTGACAAGCACTGTGAAAACATTCATGTGGATTTGCAGAGAGGGGAGGGGGAGAAACATATTGTCGGCTCCTCGTGCGGGAACACTTTGCCAATGCCGTATGAACATATTCCTGATGCAAAGTCATTTTTGTCCCTCCTAAAATCTGATACTTGCCAACACGCACAATTTCTCCAACGCTTCCGTGTGGAAATTTAGTGAATTGGAATATTTTGCTGCAGTGTCCCTTTTCTCACCCGGTCCTGGTAGCATGTATTATTGTGGACAAATCAGAGCTGAAGAGAGTTTAAGTATCTCAGGAGTGTCTTCAGAATCATCCCCGATCCTTACATAATTCTCAAGCAGATAGCGAGGACCTGCTCGCAGGCAGATTCAATTTGTTCTGTTCAAATATTCAGCTGGCTCAACCTCTTTGCTTGTAAAATCGGCGAATGCGAGCATGTGTTGAAGTTGAGAAACCCGAGGGTAAAATTCTGTTGGCTCAACACTCACGTTGACATCCGTAAATGTGATTAATCATTTATGGAGTTAACTGTGCAAGTGGGTATTCAAGCATGTTGGGTGTAATTGTGATTACATCGCTTGCATACATTTTGCTTGGAAGAGTCCCAGTTTTCAACACATTCTGGAGGCTGCACCATCACACAGGCAAGAGCAAGAGCTACAAAAGCAATGAATACTCCTGCACACCAAGATTACTTTACTGTACAATTAATCATGAGTTACCAACTATCCTCAGATAACCCACAGTTACAAGTGAAAGTAAATTGGATTTTCTTTTAAGTTCACTCACAACTTCTTAAACTAAGCCTTTGATAAATACAGTGTCCGGCAGGAAGAGCGATCGGCGTGGAAGGTGCGTTGGGTGGGCTGGTCTGGTGGGGGGGGGGGGGATTTGTGTCGGAGGGGGTTATCTATGTCATCCTTGGCCATGACTTCTGCCTGTCATCAGAGATTACTTACAACGCCTCTGATCTCTTTGAAGCATTGTGTTGGCGAATCCGCCACAGGCGTGTTACTCATCCACTGTCCGGGTCACGCGTGTGAAGACAGTCATGGACTTCATGTGGCTAGTGTGCCCCATGTGTGCGTAGTCTAAGTGTGAGTGTGTGTTTGTGTGTGTGATTTGTGTTATGTGTGGTAGGTGGTCTGTGGTGCATGTGGTGTGTGTGTGTGTGTGTGTGTGTGTGGTCTGTGGTCTGTGGTGTGTGTGTCTGTGTGCGTGTGTGTGTGTGTGTGTGTGTGTGTGTGTGTGTGTGTGTGTGTGTGTGTGTGTGTGGTAAGTGGTGTATGTGGTGTATGTGCTGGCTGGCAGAGCATAACTCCATGTCATATAAGACTCAGCCTCTCTTGTAATTGTTCCGTTGTACATGGTCTGCTTCACATGGACGAGTGGTCAACTATCTGCTACACAACTAGCCGTCAATCACTCCATATCTCCCTGCAGAGTCTTCTCATTGGCATAACTAGGCTTTCTGTGAGTGGACAAACCATCAATAAGTTCCTAAATTGCCAATCCTGTAGTTAAACTGCCTAGCCTTGAATATGACTGCCATGGCTTTAGTGTGTGTGTGTGTGTGTGTGTGTGTGTGTGTGTGTGTGTGAGAGAGAGAGAGAGAGAGAGAGAGAGAGAGAGAGAGAGAGAGAGAGAGAGAGAGAGCGAGAGAGAGAGTGAAAATGTACGTAACCTTTTAAATTGAAGGCGGTGGAGATGGCCGTACACAGGATTGGTGAAGCAAAGGGAAGCAGCAGAAAATTAAGAATAAGAAAGAAAGAAAGAAAGAAAGAAAGAAAGAAAGAAAGAAAGAGTAAGAGAGGTGGGTGCTGCAGCATTCCTGCAGTCAGACCTGGGTAATGATGTAGAGGCAAGCTAACATGTCCCTCGGGCATCACAACCCCCCACCCCGCCCCCCTCCCAAGCACCCAAAACCCCACCCCAAACCCTGCTGTCTCTGAGCGTGAGACTGCACTGATGACCCTCTGGTTCCAGGACACTTTTAATGATCACCTATAGCCTATCACACACACACACACACACACACACACACACACACACACACACTTTCTCTCTCACACACACACGCGCACAAATATACACACCCTCAGACTCTCTCACACACAGACACGCACTCACCAGCACTAGATAAAGACGAACCGCATGTCAATCAAAGGGTATTTTTTTCCGGAACTTTTTTCTCTCCTTGTGAAAGAAAAAGCTTACTCAATGAATAGCTTGAGTTCTGAGTAGGTTGCTTCAAAGGCTCTGGAAGTCTCCCTTCAAGTGGGATTTAGCCCAGCTGGTGGTAGTGGTGGTGAAATGGGAAGGTTAGGGCAGCCAGTGGGGGTTCAGGACGCAGAGGTATTTAGGTGTTATCGCTGTGCTGAGTCCTAGGCTGAGCACCATGACATTCCATTAAAATGGTTTCAAGTAAAACCAAGCTAGTTTGGAACCATGCATTTCTTTTAACTCCGTGTGGTTTTTCCAGGGGTTTTTTCTGCTTTCAAGTTTTTTTTTTTTGCTCACATCAAACATAACTAATAAAAGCACCTGAGGGGTTTTCTCCTCAGAGAAGGAAACGTGTGATGTGTGTTTTATTGACTGCTGTAGGACAGGAGATAAAAAAAGAACAGAGTTCTCTGTTCATCTCAATGGTGGGCCCTAAGCAAGACGGGTGTTGGCTGCTGAAAATAGGAGGCATTGCAGGGTGGCCCATACATTTAACGGTGCTTTTGATTTGAAGTAGATTCAAAGAGCAAACTGAAGCCCGTGGACTTTTACCTTTTTTTATCTCTTCAAGTGCCTTCAAAATCTAACCTGGTTCCCATAGTAACCTGGCCATTAGCAGGAAAATAACCACTCTTTCTCTCTTATTTTTCTCCCTATGTCATGAGTCATCTCCAGTGAAAACATAAGACAGTTCCACTTTAACTACATTGTCATACAGGACGTTTTTCCACACACAGGCCAAAAGGTACAAGGCGCCACACACTTGAAAAGTACTTCACATTCTTGTGTGAGTATTCCCCAAAGGAGACACTGAGAGCAGTGGAGAGGTTGGGACTTCACAATTAGACAACATTGTTCTTGTAATTTAATTTATTTTTGGAATGCAGAGACGTGTGCGATTATCATTACTCCAATGATCAAGCTATGGCCCTCTATGAGAATAGTAACCAGTCCGGGTAAAGTACTAACAGGAAACAGAGAAGTGAATGTCCTCTCAACACACACGGCTTAACTGACGTCTCTACCCAATTACAGTCACAGTAGAACAGCCAATTAGCTGTCCCTCTCAATGTAGTGGGTAGCCTATGCTAAATATTCCAATTACAAAATAAAATTTCTGGAGCCACAGGACAGATTATGAGAGAGCAAAAGCTGTCACAAACCCAGAGTCCAATTTTTAACTTGACAATCAGATAAGAGAGATGTTCTTTCACGACAAAAACTATGAGATATTAGAGCTCAATTTAAAAATGATACTTCTATGAACTTGAGATTCTATCTCTTTCTATCTCTATTTCCTGGCCCAGGGAAATATCAGCTGACATTGCGATGTGTAAAATAGAGAGTGAGTAATTGTGGGGCAAAGGGCAGGCATTGCACTGGCGCTCTGCAGCTGACCGAGGAGATTGCCCTTTAGAGGAACCGAGCCAAGACACCACCCACCTGCCAATCAATCTAATGTGATAAAGGATTGGGGGTTGTTACATGGCACTTCAGCTATTTACATCAAGACTTTGACCTTTTGACTGTCATTACATGCTCCCCACAAATATAGAATACCATTTGAATCATATCAATTTTATAAAGCCATGTACAGTCCACAGTGACCCTGCATCGTGATCAATACCTGTCAGCGGCAAACAACTGTAATTTTTCTTTTCTTTTTTCCCCATACATTTTCTTGCTTTCTAAACATTCTATTAATACTTTTGTTTTGGTATATATTTGCATTATTCCTGAGAATTACTGTCCAAACCTTACAAAAGATATTGAACATCACAGCAATTGTTCCTGCACAAACAACATCTTTTTCAAAGAAAACACAATGACTATGACCTAAGAAGTGGACAGGGGAAAGTGGAACCCATAGACACCTCTAACATACAATGGTTACCTATATAAATGTAATTTCTCTTACATGAACACAAGTTCCAGATAAAACTACAACCCACAGAGGCTTTTCTGCGACCCACTCCTATCTCCTTCAAAAGATGCATAGTCTCTCCTTAACCACACGCCATCACAAGTTACAGAAGACTATCAATGACGGCTGTTCTCTTATTTCCCATGGGAGTGAAAAATAGAAAACGATGTGTACTGATATAGCCACGGTACCTCAGCCCTTTTTGGATTGCCGTATTTCATGGCTCCTATCTCAAAGCAATTGGAAATCCCCTAATCCAGCAAATCCTCAAATCCCCAAACCCCACCGCATGCCTTGGAGATGGGTTTAGACCCCTACATATCAACCAGCCATGGGAAAAGAAAATTAGACATCTTCACATAAAACTGAGGTTTATTGTACATACAATACTTAACAAGTAAGACTGACTTTTTACTAAAGTCTTGAATTAACTGTAAAGAAGCAACTGTAGAGATGAATGTGCTATTATGATACAATTAATACAGAAGAGTATTTCATGAATGTAGAATTTGTTCCTATTGGGCTCGATAAAACATATTGGCACCATTTTTCAAGCTGATACCACTGAGGCACTTATTCCTTTCCTCCACTGCTTTATAAAATCGAAAAGCTACAATTTCATAATTACAAGTGTTGCGAACAGCTTCTCAATTGTAGATATCAAAATGTGGTAAATATGGCCTGTCAACGGAGATGACTCATGAAGATTCTACTGCAAAAGGTCATTAGTTGCTTCCAGCTTGCTAAAAGGTTGCCTTCGTGCCACGATTGACTTCTCTGGGTTCTTTGTAAACAAGGCAACGAGAACGGCTCTCTCGTAATGGATTCCGCTGGTGAAACAAATAAGAAGTGACAATGTCCTCAATGGTCATAAATTAAAAAGGACAACGGGAACAGGTAGAGCTTCTCTGAAACGCTGCGATTACGTTTTGAGGATTCATTAATATACAGGGAAGACAAATGCAAGGTGTGGAAGTGGACGGGGCAGGGGGGGTGGGGGACGGGCTTAATGGCTGATCTCGTCATCAGTATAACTAGAGGAGGAGATTATACAGTGGCAGCATACCGTGCCATATGCAAAAGTGACTAATGTACCGAGACAAAATATGAATGTCATTTTGTTTACAGTTTTGCTCTGATGCTTGTACACAAACAAGCTTTCTGCCATATTAAGTTTGTTTATAGCTGGCAATGTATTTAAAATTGCTCTGTTTTTATTGGTCTAGGGTTTTGTAGCATGTGGAAATGGATGTGTCCAAAGCCTGTTTTTTTACTCCTCCTAATAAGTCTAGCTTTGTAAAAACATTACAGTTTGCCAGTACAAAGAATAACCTATTGAATAACCTAATGTTATGGATCACGGTCACTTAATTCTCTCACAAGAAATCCATGTCCCCTCCTTTGTTGATATTCCCCCCGTCTATGTTGCTAAGTGATGACTTAAGTCCTCCAATGGACTGCTTTGGGGTTCGCGCAAGGCCAGGGATCACACTCACAATTACAGCCCCAGACACTCTCAGCAAAATGTTAGCTCACAAAGCGAGTGGGAAGTTCATCAGTCACCGAACTCTCCCTCCCACATCACTTTTTCGTAAGTTTAAATCTCAACAGCATTCTGCCATAATGTAAACAAAGTAACAGAAAGTTATCTTAAAAGCCTTAAACCAATGGTAAATGCCAACACCTTTTGTTCAGTGTAACATCGGTCTATCTGGCTGCGTAACTTCATCTGATTGCATGTTGTCATGTCCAATGGGAGGACCGGGAATTCACTGGCTAAACCCATTATCAATGTCTGAGCCAGGCAATTATCGTGTGCAGTGACCAAAAGTGTACATTTCTGTCTCTCACATGCTTCTACAGATTAAGCAGCGCTCGTGTAGGTATTCACATTTAACACAGACAACTCTAAGAAGGCTTACAACAATGACAAAATAATGAATAAAGCCTCTCGCAAATTCAATATCTATTTGCTTTGCTGTGAAGTTCGCAATGACTCAGCTGCTGCTCGAATTAAACTAAATTAAGATTTTTTTTTCTTAAACACTTTGTCGACTAAACCAGACCTCTGACCCTCCACCCTCCACCACCAGCCACTCGCCTTTTCAAAAGGGCACCAGCAGTGCCAGGCTGTCAGGCCACATGGCCTTCCCCAGCAGTCTGGCCTTTTTTCGGCCATCTTGTCTGCTTTATGCCCTCTCTCATTCACAGCCTCCGGCCCCGCCATTTAGATGTACTACTGTCAAGGCTGGAAAAAAGTGACTGCAATATACAGCATTACCCATAAAGATAATGGTATTTTATAGTACAATTAGATTTGTGTTTCTTTTATACCATTGGAAAATAGACACTAGGGAGAGGGGTACGTTTATCAAAACTATAAAACGCTTAGGTTTGAAAATAAACAATGATTAAAGACTCAAATGTAAATCTTAAATGCACCAGAGCCGGTTCCAGGGTGTGATGTAGGGAGGCTGTGGGGCGGACACATTCAAAGGTAAATTATAAAAATTGTATTTATTGCAAAACGTCATAATGTGCTGCATATACTCTTTAAATCTGATTAGGCTGGGATAGTGTTAAACATGCAGAAAGTGTAAAAATAATTTTTATTTTTATTTAGGGCCACATATTATCCACTTTTTCTCAAAATAAATGGACAAATTGGTATTAAACTGACAGATAAGACTGCTACTTTACGATGTTCTACTCATTCATATGAGAAATCATGTTGGGACGTTGCTTGCATCATTATGTAACCTTTAATTACTCCGGGTCCCTAAACGTGCCCATGAACTTGCTGCTGTGTAGACTGAGAATGGCCAGCAGAGTGACTTAGGCGTTGCCATGGGCAACAGGTTATATTCAAATTCTGTTTACATAATTTGCTAAATAGACACAGAAGGGTTTTGGAGGACCAAAACTTTTATGTATTTCTTCAACCACTACGTTATAGTAAGTCCTAATGTGACTGGCAGACAAAAATCTAAAGGTTGACAATGGCATGACATATAACAATTGTGTTATATACTTTATGAAGATGGTAAGCTGTTATTGATTACTCCCCACACTGCTTCACCACTTACCTACTGAAATGAAAGTGCTCCTAATCACAATAACCGTGTCAGCTCCCATCCGCACATCGTAAAAGAAATGTAAAACAATTTTCTGTCTCAGCGACTTTTACGACCCAGCAGTTTAAATTAACAATGTTTTACCTATCAGAGATAGAAGTTATTGGAATCTCCCTATAAAATAAGTTATAAACCCCAAAAAACTGAATCCCAAATTAATGATAAGCCATTTAAAATGGACACAGGTTACGTGTCTTTATAGATTAAATTGGTAATACATGGGGAACAGATGGCTACGCAGGGTCTTTCATAATGTTAGAAAGTGGGTGTATGATTTTATTGAAACAAGCAAGTGAGTGGGTGAAAAATCGAGAATGGCATCACAGTATGTTTTGTTCCTTATTTAGACGTCTGTTGGCATTTGTGGGGTTGTTAACCAAGGGCTGCTCATAGCTCAATTTATTAGAGAGAGATACATGTATATTTGTGACGCATGGCAATTAAAAATAGAAAAAATCATGAATGCGGGCTTCCTATGTTGTGAACGCTTGATGATTCTACCCTATTTTATCCTCATTCAGTTCCAATTAGGTTGTTGACTGCAGGCATCTTTCGGTGTTTCCTCTGAATTACAGCCCCACCAATATCACAAACCCTGATTGGAGGGTATTGACTTCTCTCTGAAAGAGAGACAAAATCCTTTCTTTCACTTTAAATGTTTTTTTTTATTCAGTAGTCTTTCTAATTTTCACATCCTTTGACACGTGATTGTAGCAAATATGTACTTGACAGAGGAGAATTTAATCCAAAGATATACTTGTTCTCAACCATTAAGAGGCACAAAATTAAGTGAATAATAAAAAGGAACTAATTTGACAGTGAGGTTAAACATAAACTTGTAATCTGCTGTTTAATTAACCCTTCTTCTCCGATGTGTCACCCACAACTGAAAGTCAAATCAAAAGTCCTCCAGAGGTTTCGCAACCACCGTAACCATGGTGACCTTGAAGAAAACCCGCCAACAGCCAACCTCATCACTTTCGATAATGGCCTCGGCCTTGATTTCCTCCGACCTTCAGCTTTCAGCCCTCCAGACCGGCAGAAATTAGCATTGTGTCTGCATAAGGAGACGATGCATCATAGTTTTCGGACAGGCCGAGGTCCGACAGTTGGGGGCCGACAGGGTGTCACAACCAGATCTCACTGCCAACATGATAGTGCTGCCCACAATGCAACATTGTGGATCATGATGCTGTAGCAAACATCCGAGATTATCACTATTCACCTAAAGGTACTTCAGATCTATTCCAATGAAAGCTTACCGTTTTTTTTTTGTTGATAAAAGTATCAGAAAATGAGGCTTTTATTACTATACTTAAGGTAAAGGTTTGCCATGCCGCTATTGCAATGGTAACAATGGAACGAAGCGGTGGAGGGAGCCAACCAATCCTGATCCACTATGTTGCAATATGACGTAGGGCAGCACCATCATGTTGGCAGTGAGATCTGGTTGCTACACCGGCAGGGTGCTTGGGATGACAGCATGGCGAGGCATTATGTCGGACAATGAGTCGTGCCCAGGCTTACAGCTATCCATCACCAAAACGTGGGGGCTCTTATCGTAAAACGGAAATTACTCTAGAACCAAACCCTCATATTGCTGAGGTAAATATCAAGTGTTTCAATCCTGCTTTCATACCATATTAGCCCCCCTCTGCTCCTCCATGCATCTCCTAGGCATAAATCAATAAGATATCAATAAATAGCTATAGATCGGGGATGATACTGATGCTGCTCTCCTGATTCCAAAAATAAATTCCATTAAGTTATGGCTCCCTTTCAACCCTTCTGTGGGTAATACTGGTTAACACATATACACGAAAATACAAATATACAGTAATGTTTATATTCAAATGACCTACTCAATAGCTGGAAAATGTTGATAGAAGAAGAAAAATAAGAAGAAGAAGAAGAAGAAGAAGAAGAAGAAGAAGAAGAAGAAGAAAAAGCCAGAAGTTACAGACATCAGATTGTATTGCATGTCAGGCCAATGGCAAGCTGCCAGGTGAAGTTCCAGCGTCTCTATGACAATGTCCCCGAGCAATTTACCCTTCAATACACTGTCAGGTCCCCCAATGCCAAAGTTGCCCTGAGGCAACCAAAAATGTTTTGATGGCGATGGGAACCTTGTAAGAATCCAATTTATATGTGAACGTACTGTAACCAGTGTAATGTAGGCTACATCTGAAATTACTTGACAGTGTGAATATGGGATGCCAAGTAAGCCGTATCAAAACATTACCAACACAGAAGGAAATTATTCTCTAATGCTATGCCGAGGGCAAAATATTGTCCCGATGTGCGCATTCCAGCTTCACTGCAACGAAATCCCCCAAAGGACTTTCCCTCCCATAAACTGGGATTTGAGGATGCAACTCACCATAATTGCTCCCCCCTCTTACAAACACATCGCCTCGTATCCAGCTCACATATCACGATCTCTCACTCTCAGTGCACTTCCTCTGAACAAGTGTGAGCCCTGCTGTCATAGCACATCCCTGGCTTTACAGCGACAACGTTGTTCCCTCTCACAGACGACCGGGGATATCGATCCAAACCTCTCAGCCTGTCAGCAACGACTGTGTATTTTTTTGTGTAAGGTTGTGTTAAAACAGATTGTGACAGCAAAGAGGTCATGGGAGATCCTTCCGGCAGCGCACAGTTGGCGGCGTCTTCTCGATTGCAGCTGTAGGTTTTATTGTTCTGTTGTGCATCACTATTCACACCCTGAAATCTATATCTGGGGCCTTTTTTTTTTTACCATCCACCTTCAGCGAGTGACATTTTAACAAGAAGTCATAAACCATGTTGCCTAAGAGAGGGGGGAATGGAAAAGAGAGCGCCCGATCCTTGATCTCTCCCTGGAAAGGCGGGCCAGGGACCCCTGTGGTCATTATAATCAACCACAATCATGTCAAGGCTAGTGGCTAAACACACATACACACACATTCACACACACACACACACACACACACACACACACACACACACACACACACACACACACACACACAATGGCAAAGTTACTCGGGCACATTCACATGCCAGTTGACACACAAACCATCACACACTCACACACACACACCCACAAAGGCACACCGACAGGGCCCGCCAGAGAGGGCCACCAGGGTCCACGGGCGGCAGGAGCCAGTGAAACACTGATAAGACAGACTAGATTAGTCTAGAACAGAAAGCCTCAACGCCTGCTGCTGCTGCTCCTGCTGTTCCTGCTGCTGCTGCCATGGGAGCACATTGACAGGCCCAATGCGACAACGCTATAGGAACAGGTGACAGGAGGGAGAGGGATCCAAGCACACACCACAGCTTGTTCCCAAAACTTACAATTACAATAATTGTATGGTTTTTAAGGTTACATAAATACTATACTTCCATGTACCTTTAGTTGTAATAGGTGCTAGCAAGACAGGAGAGTGATTACTGTTGTTGATCATAGTATATTCATGCTGTGATACTGCAGATAAATAAACCGTATTACTCCACTGTTTGATTAATCATTTTACCTCAGTGGTTAGGGCATACATTTTTCCCTGCGGGCTTTCACAGTAGACACTATACCTATAACCCCTTGTCGCTGTTACTGCAGTGCTCAACAACCCAGCAGGACCAGCAGGATATCCTGCCCTGAACTAAAGACCATCCTGGTGTATCTCTCTTCCATTAGCCTTCCAGCTATGAACCCCACACACACACACACACACTCACACACACGCAATATCAAAATGGCATGGTGGAGCACTGCTGTGTGGTGATCCAACCCAGAGAGACAACTAGGAGGCAGTCACGCACACACACACACATACACAGTCACACATAGTCACACACAGAGTTACACTTGCACACAAATCTTTAGTCACATGTGAAATACACAAACACACACACACACACACACACACACACACACACACACATGCACACACACACACAAATCTTTAGTCACATGTGAAATACACAAACACACACACAAACAAATACACAACTGTGAGCTGCTCACACACACTGTCACTCTGCAAACATCCCACTTACACATACACACAAAACCCATGACATTTCACACTGTGCCATTTCTAAACTCCCCACAATACACCAGAGACACATCAGCTCACTTCTTAGATCATGGGCAAACCCTTCACAAAATACAAATCTATATGATGTCTATTCTATTGCTTACTGCCATGAAAAGAATGGATTACGGTGTCAAGATGAACATCCCAAAAAAGCCGTGGCTGAAAAACCTGTGATTAAATATTAACACGCTGCCCCATGAATGATAGAACAAGACCCTATGATACAGTGACGGAGAAATCTGGAATCAGAAACTCCGGGGTTACTTTTATTCAATTATACAGCACACCAGAAGTGAATATATTTTTGTCGCTTGACGAAAAAAACATTTCCAAAACATAATTAGCGCGGAAAGAAAGTCTAGTCGCTTCTTTGGTTAGAAGGATCAGAGGGAACATGCCCCCACTTTGATGAGGCTTACACACACACACACAAACACACACACACACACACACACACACACACACACACACACACACACACACACACACACACACACACACACACACACACACAGGGAGCCGGTAATCATCAAGCAGATACACACTCACACACAATGCAACAAATCAACTTGAGCAGCCATTCAGCGGCACAAAAGCTGGCCATGCGTTGTGTGTCCACGAAAGACCAACGCGCCACCCTTCCAATCCAGGTCTCACCAAAAAGAAAAAGAAAAAAACTCCCCCACCCTCTCTCTCCTCCCCCAACACCCTGACAACCTGCAACCTGTTTCACACCACATAACCACAACTGAAAGCAACCAGAGCACACACAAAAAAAAATCAATCACAAAGAAAACCATAAAGCCCTCAGAGCATTAGACATTTTCACAACTGATCCAATGTTCCCTGACAGCTGTGTACTCACCAGTGACAGTCTCTCACTTTCTTCCTCCTTGATCCCACTCTCTCTCTCACGCTCTCTCTCTCTCTCTCTCTCTCTCTCTCGGTGCTCCTCCCGATCCTCACCTTCGTCGGCTCTTAGACAGAATGAGCTTCCACTGCACACAGAAACCTCGTTTCTATGGCACTGCGATCAAGCCAGCCAGCTAGTCAGCAGTGTAAACTGTACTGCAAATGTCTAGGGGGCAGCTCTCGCTCCCTCTACCCATACAACAGTCACACCAGTTCAACACATAGCCTCTCACTCACTCTCATCCCTCCCTGCGGTGATGAAAGCACCCTCGAGTCACTTCCACCGCTGTTTTCAGCAGATGCAGCATTGTTGAAACTAGTAACGTTGTTGAGACTTGCTGTGCAGCTGTGGTGTTGGGGGTGTGGGGGGGTTTAACACACACGCACCCTTATTGTATGTGTGTGTGTCCGTGTGTGTGTATAGAACGATAAAAAGCAGACACAGTCAGGGGATGAGGATGTTCAGAAGTAAAAAAAAAAAAGCATGAATATTGATAACGGACTTCTTCATGAATATCAAAGATCTTCTTTTGAATGGGTCTCCAGACAGCAACCAAAGGGGGGTTGTTTTTTTATTTTAAGATGGAATGAGATTAGTCAAATGTGTTGGTGGGGAATTAAAAGGGAGTCTTTGAGATGTTGAACAACATGTGGACACCTGCTCTCTGTTTCTCTGCAAGTCGCTAACTACTGCGATGAACACATGCATGTTCACACGTTCCTTCAATATCTCTGTAGTACATTGATTTTAATATGCGAGAGGAGATGTCCTGCTTCAGTCTGCAGCTTCGCCGACTCCTGCAATATTGCAGCATAATCTCTACCAAAGATTGGAAAGAGAGAGAGAGAGAGAGAGAGAGTGGGGGAGAAAAAAGAGAAGATGGATAGCAAGATTGTGAAATGAAGAACAAAAAGGAGTAGAGGAAAAAGGGAAAGCATGGGGGGGGGGAAACAGCAAGGTATAGAAGAAAGTGGAGGGAACAAATAGATAAGAGAGAGAAAAGAAACAGAGAACATAAAGAGAAGTGTCTCACTGTGACGATTAGCCCCAGTTTTCCCTCATCTGCCTTCAGCCTGCCTGAGGTCTACAGAGAAAAGCAGATTGGTCAGTGGCATTGGGAACCTCCGTGTGAAATCAATTACATGCAACAAACACACTGAAAAATGGGGTGACATTGATTCGATTCAGAAGATCTGCAGATATGTGGTATGATACAACCGGGGGTTTGAGAGTATAAAGCTAAAAAGTGTTGCCAACGGAATAATCAGGGCCCTCGGGGAGTTCTCGCCAATGATCTCACTTGAACAACAGTTGGTACATTTTGTTCCAACATAAAAATTACAACTGTGGAGAATTTAAATGAAAGGCAATTTACCGTGACACTTCTCTCCTTAAGGAGACCACAATTTAGAGGGCTGTTGTGCATTTCAGTATGACCAATGCTCTGAGTGTGAAAAATAGAGATGTACAGGGATGGCTATTTTTGGAATAATAGTAAAATATAAATATCTAATTAAATATGAGTTTACAAAATTTCATACACATCATCATAGCTATAGTAGCTAAAGAGCTTTTCTCATCCAAACATTATAGTCCGGCTGGGCTTCAATTCTCTTTACACATCAGTCCTCTTAAATTATTGAGGTGTGCCAATGCCCCTTTATTTTTCATTGGAGCGAATCCTCCAAAACAGTTGTCTCTGCGTGCAGAGCTGAATTCTAGTGAGATGAGCTACATTAACCACCTGCATGTCTGCTTCAGACGCCTATACTGAATTAACAGAGGGTATTTCACCATCAAACACTGATGAGCGCTGAATGTGAATGGTGGCTGTTCCTAAGAAATCCTGTGTCTATGTATCCACACACTTGCACACATATATGTATGTATGTAGCTTTGTATCTATGTATGTATGTATGTATGTATGTATGTATGTGTGTATTTATACTCACATATTTATGTATGTATGTATGTATGTATGTATTCACATATATGCAAAAACAGCCAAAAACTGGAATCCCCAAGGGTTTTAGCTATGCCACAAGGTCCATTCAGATACAAAGGGTTTCAGAGAGAGAGAGAGAAGAATGACTGTTCATGTTGAAACAGCAGCTGTGGGTGGACAGACAGTTGACAGGGCACTGAGAGGCCGCCTCAGTGAACTGTCGCCATGGGCTTTGCTGGCAAAACGTCAGAATGAAATCTATGTATGACTAGTCTGGTCTGGTCTGGTCCACATGTCAAATTAAATTATACATCTTTTTTTGGTCTGTTTGAGGAGCTTCACATTGCTAGGCAAGTGGTAAAGAAATAATTGACTCAGAAGATAGAATAATATTTATAGATTCACTTAGATTAGAACAAACATTTTCAGATCCATTTTCTTTAAGGGAAAATAAAGAAATACTGTGGATTTTCACAGCTTTCTGTGTTGAATTTCAACACGCTTACCGACCAGAGAATCAGGAAGACACGATTCCCTGAATAAATACGATAGAACGCACAGCAGAATGACCAGACTGCCACGGCACCAGGGTCAGTTCCCACTGGGGACATATGCCTATAGAATCATTCATCTTTCTAATGAGCTGTACATCAATGGCACTCTCTTAGGCACGAACATCACGTCAGGGATTGTCCTCCTGTACTTCAGGGGCCCTTGGTGATATCGTCAGAGAGAAGATATGGGAGCTCAAAGAGAGCCAGGTAGAAGAGGAAGAAGAAGAAGAAGAAGAAGAAGAAGAAGAGGCCGACTGTACTTCAGGGAAACTGAGGTTCCACGAGTTTGAATTTTGAATCAAAATTCCACTCAGATACTTTCAGCCGCCCCTTCGGGGAGGTTGAACGGAGCCCATGGAAATTTACCTTTGAATCCTGGTGATAAAAGCCAAGAGGAAGGACACGTGTTTGAGAGGTAGGGAAGGTGAAAAGGTAGAGGACAGACTTAAGTGGGCACACACTGGAGCTCGTTGGACGACCACTGCACAGATTAAGGAGGAAAGGTCACGGTAAGAGGCAATGACCAGTATAGAGAACGTGTGCTTATAGGGGAAGATGTGATTAGGTTGCGGCAAAAACTAAAAAAATCTCCATCTTCCCCTTTCAGTACCTCTTAAGAGCTTTTTCCAGTCACGCACATCCCATATCTCCAAGAAAAGACGTGAGGGCGCGATAAGAAGATCTTCCCAGAGTAAAGGATGTACATTATTATTTTTATTTTATGTCTTTGTATAAAATCCTTTTCCTCCCTTTTTGATTTCTCTTAAACAGCTTTTTCTTTTCTTTTTACTCACTTCCTGAGAATCCCCACAAGCACCTGTTAATCAATAAAGAGATAAGCCAGTGATTTGCAGGTCTTGGTGATTGCCTTTGGCTGAAGAGACGGGAGTAAGGTAACCCTGTAAACACGGCCACACTCAGGGCTGCCCACAGGTGAAGGTACAGCATGGTAATACTCCAAACCCACTGAAGTGGAGAGGCAGCTATATTCAGCACGCAGAACTAGAATTCTTGTGATTCAATGTGACACTGTAGTGGGATGAAACCCGGCAGAAGCCTTACTCAAGCATTTTTTTTATTATTGTATTATTGTCAATTCAAAGGCAAGACCCAAAGAAAAAAGGGATGGGTGCTTTGCTCAGCAAACTGACTGACTAATTTCAAATCAAATTTGACTTTCTATATGAGCCGTTAAAATGTTTCTCATTCATGGTGAGCACTGAGAACTCATATCATACAACTCAATTTAAACACAGATAACATTTTAAAATACACTTAACATTCTAAAATAACGTAATAGAAGATTAAGCCAAAAATGAAAGTAGAAAAAAAAGGTGAATTGTTTTAAATAAAACTGCTAATCCTAATTTAAACCATTTCAAGTGTCGGAATTGCAGCTGCGACATTAATGCAGGTAACTAGCCCCACAACCCTACAGGGCTAACCTTTCCTTATCTGAACAGCTGCACCCGTGGCCGGATATTACAGCGATGCTTTATCTAGCCGTGGGAGAGCAGAGTGTCCCTATCTGCCTGTTCCCTGTATGACCCGTCTCCTCTCCGTTCAGAATGCAGGGCAGGTCTCCAGCAATGAACCCCCCCTCCCCCCATCTACCCCACCCCACTTGCTACAGCTCCAGCCGCAGCCCTACATTTGAACTACGCTTTTTATTACGCCTTGTACAGTATAATGCCATTGAATCATCCACACGTTACACAACCACTACCTCATCACCCACACTGCCATTTGTATAAGGATTTGTTTTTAAGGGGGAGGTAGGAGCGCACTTGAAATTGAATTTGATTCAGATTTGGGGGAGAAACAAAATCCATTGTACTTTACCTTTTTGTAAGGCTCTTTGTTATACATTCTGTTATTGTTATAATCAAATTAATTAAACACAGAGTAGCTACTCAAAAACATAAGCTAAATTTGTTTTTTTTTCTAGGACAAAAAATCTACGAGAACGGTCTTTGTCACCTCAAAAGAGCTGAAGTTGATAAAGTGAGGTAGGAGAAATTACAGTGAGCTGCCTGTGGATCAGTTACAACCTGATAGCTTTACATGTGCACGTTTCCAACTACAACAGTGGCTGCTCAAGCCATACTATGTGACATTCCCATCTTGTTCTTAATTACACGGCTGGCTGCAGATTATCTCGTCAAAGGGACTATCATCACGTGCCATGGGATTAATTACCATCTGTAATACATATTTACATAGTTATTTTCAGAACTGACCCCAGGTCGTTATTGACACCTCATGAATCAAGGTGGTTTGTTTTCACTGTCTCTATGTGTCTAAACTACTTCCTAAATTCCATCTGTTGTATTTGATGCAGTGACATGTTTATGGGCAAAGTTCTGGTCTGCAAGCTACACACAAAAAGAGGAGAACACAACATGGCTGACAGATTTGTAAAGTAACCTTCTTCTATCTGTACCAGGGTGATATAAATTATTTTGCACTTCTGTTTCTTTCACGTATTTTTTCCAATGATTTCACTTCCTGCTCGAGTGCCACGGTAAAGTCAATCGATATCCTTCAACCCATGCAATATAAATTCACGCCGTTATCTTAAATAATGCACACGTGTGAGGAAGATGGTTTAACTGATAACGAAATGTAAACCGGCTGAAAGGCTGAAATAGCTACTTATGTTTCCCTGTGACTATAATAAGCGTGTGAGGAATCTGATGTATATGACTCAAGAGACCCTTCCAATGGTAGACTCTCGCTTTGTCCCAAGTCACACAATACTACTTTTTACTTTTAGTATCTACTGCAGCTGCCCTTACTGTTGCATGCAGTATGCATACAATTGGGACATAACATTACGCCTTGAACTTTGACCCCCTTGCTCATCCATCCATCCATGGGTATTGGGAGGTACCCTCTGTATGCTGTTTATATGGCTGTGAGAACCAACACAAAGTTTATTTTATTTTCGAAACAAAACCCCAAATTCTCTCTCTCTCCTTCTCTCTCACAGAGCTTTTATTTCCAGCTGCTGGCCAAGCTGTAAGGTCATTCCATCAATTCCTGTCAGCTTAGGTAACATCTCTCCAGGCTGTAGCTGGTTTGCAGAGGGCTATAATACAATAAAAGGATGAACTGTCACAACAAACCAAAAATGGCCTTCTGTCTTTCCTCTAGGTTTACGACAGAGACCCAAAAATTTAATCAAAGTCCTTCGTTTTCATAAGACATAATTACTCGTATAGAGATTTTTATTTATATTTTTAAATATAAACCACACACACTCACACACACACACACACACACACACACACACACACACACACACACACACACACACACACACATATAAACACACAATACCATAGTATATACTAATAGCCTTGTCCCCCCCCCCCCCCCCCATGTTGTAATTCAATTTCCAGTTGTTCCTGTCTCTTCAATGTCTCCTAATGGTACCGTAAGTAAAAACCGCAGATGAGAAACCAGGAGAGTTTCCAGGAAATTGGAATGATAAACTCTGGCCTGATAACAACACAGCACATGTATAAGGTGCACTGAGCAGTTTTCTATGCCAGTATGGACTCGAAACTGCATAGAGTTTTGCTCTGATTTACAGTAGCATCACTGTATTATAAAACACACCAGCTGATGATTTTTCACTGAAAATAGCATCAAATATATTAGTATTTTCAATGCCAATCTTAAAGGAGTATGGCAAGAGACGGTTGATTTTCAAGACTAATAGACTCACGAGCATATTCCTCAAATTAGCAAGGAGGTGTTGACAAAGCTAACCTTCTCTTCATTAGCAACTTGTACTTTTAGCCTGCAGTGTTTGAGGCAGTTGAGGCAGAACAATGTCTCCTTTACTAGGTTATAGATACAGGCTAGGTGTGAAAAGAGTTCTTAACCCCAGACAGGAGGCTCAATTGTGGAAGAATAGAGCTATTTCTGAAAAGCGTCTTTCAAATGTACATAATTAATTACAATTTCATAATATTTTAAAGTATTCTGGCTAATAATTGCAAGCTAAGCTTTCATAAAATAAATAAATAAATATGCAAACCTTCAAAATGGGTTCACATTAATTTGTGCAAGTGACCTGAGCAACTTACAGTGACACATTAACATTATAGTCTTTTCTTTTTCTTTTTTAACGTTAACCTACAACGGTTTGGAACTTTATACTTACTATAATGCCCTCAGCTTCAGATTCAGGGTTAGAACTAGCATGGAATGTGCAGTAGCCTAAATGCTCAGCATGTTGCCTTCGCACGTGCTTCAAACAAACTTGAATCGGTGTTTCTTGCAGTTGAGTTTTCTTGCCAGAGCATACAAACCATATGCCCACAGGTTTACCATTTACCTCAAAATTCAACATATGTTATGTAGCTAGACCTACAACTTGCTTTAAACTCGGCGAATTTTCATAAGGAATCCTTCCCGCACTTTGACAAACATAAACAGGAAGTAGGACAGGTTCCCACTTACGATCGATGCAGTTAGTGTACAGTCTAAATCTAACTGAGAATATTTAGCAATGGCGTTTCGAATTCAAAGAGAACCTTTCTATTTTTTCTCTAAACCGTAAATGAGTTACCAAAAAGTAGACTAAAACAAGCTGTTAAAATATTTTGGAACATAAATACATGGCTACACTGATTTATATCCTTGCTAGTTTCTCTTTCGAAAGAGAAAGTGGGCTGTATTTTCCTGTTAACACTTGTGAACACGATTGATAAACTGTTTAGACTCCAGTCTGGTAAGCATTTCTGCACCATCAACTCAGTGAGTACTACATTGTAGGAGTTCCACTCCCAAAGGGGCTATCTTAGCTTTCAGCATGATAGACTGCACACCAAGCTCAACATGGGAACAACAGCACAAGCAAGATCAACAATTGCTACCTTGGAGACCTGGCTAAGATGAGCAATAGAATCTTGAAAGACAAATTGGTTTAACAAAGCCAGTTGAGAGGCAAAACAAGGACATAGAGAGAAAAGAAAATGGGTTTCTTTTTTATTCCTGTCTTGTGATTTCAATGCACTTTTTAAGCAACAATATTTAAATTGCCCTATTGTGATATTATTAAATGACGTACAACAACCAGCACGTCTACAATAGTCATGTTGCCATAATAAGTCTTTGTTGCATCGCCTCACCCCCTGCACACTCCTGGGGCTTGGTATTTAAATCGATAAATCACTGTTCCTTGTCAATAACCCCAGTGTCTGTCTGACCCCGGTGCGTTGACCCGCATGGGAACACAACAGGTAACTGCATTATTCATCCCCGTTATCCCATTTGGCACTGAATGCCACTGGTGAATTTAGTTGCGAAAAAAGCATGAGCTTGATGTTTCCCTTGTTCCAGTGTGCTATTGTGATTTAGAGAGTTTTATTTATTTATGGTTTCTTCAATCTTATTCTTGATGGCACAAGAATAGCCTGTAGCGTTTTGTTCAAAAGAGGATAGCATCCAGGCTACTCAGTCCCAAATGCTATTTATATTCCAAATGAAACTTTGAAAAGAAAAATCTCAGCGACGCCCCTAGAAACGTAGAACAAAAACAGAACACCTACTATTCAAATGCAGCTCACGTTCTCGTAACAAAAGGAAAGTTGGTATTCTTTCCACAACTTGACTTTTGTCTTTAGCTGGCTTTAATCAGAAAAAGTCTGTTCCACTTGGGGTGCCATTATTTCCACCTTCTCCTCATCCTGACTGTGTAACTATGTGTGAGAGAGGCCATCTATTTGATGTTAGCCCCGCGGCTTCACGCAGTATTTCACGTAGTATGTCACCTGCATGCATGAGGTCTAAAGCAGGGTAAAAAACATTAAGTCGGCATGCCCACACTATTACACCTACAGGACTTTGTGTAGCTCTGGAAGTTTCTCTGGAATTCGGAAGATTGCGTTTCACCCTGAAAGAAAAATGCGTAGAAAGAAAGAAGGGGCGTAGGAGTTGGATTTACTTCATCATTATAATACGTTATAATTCCTCTTATATAAAACGGCTTACAGTCATACCAACAGAATCCACACATAAACATCTATTCATGTTCCAAATAGCAGCATGGGTACCACCGTCCAATGTTCACTCTGAAGCATGGTGAAATGTTGAGTATATAAACGACAGCGTCAGTGTGTAGATATGAATTATTGAAAAGGTTCTGTTGTGGAGGTCCTAATCTCTACAGCCCAGTTAATTTGATGTTATTGTTTGGCTGTTTTGGATTCTACCTGCAATGCGTCATCTGTCCTTGCTTATACCATGAGCGTAGAGGAGCGGGCAGCAGGCAATGAAGGATCTAGAGATGCTAATGTCCTCTGCCAAACCAGAGGTATTGGTTAATAAACCTCCCAAATGAAACGGATGGTGTGAGATATAATGAGATCTAAACAAACCCTGTCGGATTTGAGCCCACACACCTGATGTTGTGGTGTCTAATAACTGGAATTTATAATGTTTATGAGTGTGGGGAAATGTGAGTGTGTGTGTGTGAGAGAGACAGTAACTCTAAATACATGGCCATATAAGGCCTATAATATAGGTCAGATCTGCATATACGCTTGAGAAACATGTTTAATTTCCATATGGTTGCCATCATTTATTTTTAAAACGTCAATATCTCCTGCAGGTTTGATCGATGGGAAGTGTTATCCAGGTGGCGTTTGAACTCTCATTAATCATACTCAAAGCCACTGTTCTGTCTTTTTTTTTACCAACAGCAGGTGCAGTGCTGCGTCTATACGAGAGACTTGATTGGAATACAATCAAGCCAACACACTGATTCAACAAAGTACCCACGTACCCCAGCCGGAAAACGGAGGGCAATATCTTCTAGATACGGACATTAACCGACTTGAGCTTTCTAATCATTTCTCATTTTTACAGAACTGCTTTCCGCAGAAGTGATGGGTAGACTTGAGCAGGTATCAGTAGGAAGTTGAGAGAAAACTTTCTGTCAAATACCTTGCGAGTGTACTACTAGTGCTGCCTTTCTGACAGCTAAATAGACTGTCCTGATTGTTCACCTTGTCCAAAGTACATTTTGCTTTGCAGCAGAGGAGAAATTAACGTCAATAAAAATCCCAAACTGTCTTAGCTGAAAATAAGGGTATATGGTTTTTTTTCACTGTCCCCTAGAAGCAAAGAATATATGGTAAACAGAACATTGAGAAATACAAACACTGTGTAGGGGGTACCATAACAAGTCTGAATGGATGTTTGGAATACAGAGTTCACATCTGAAAAAAGCCTGCAGTTTCATGAAACCCTAAGTTATCATGGCATTGTATTATATTTCTCTCAAGATAAGGAGGAAAGATGAGGTCTCAGTGTTTGCCAAAAGCTCAGTAAAAACAGAACAAAAAGTGGACTTCACATCCATGAACCTTTTGCAAATGAGTTCGTATGCTTTTGTGTGAAGACGTGTCTAATAATAACATCCATCCTCTAAGAAACCCAAATGTTGAATGTGGTGCTTGGTAGAATCAACTTGAATCAGACTCAGTCTTCCTGCAGGGAACTGCACTTGGCCAAAAATACACAATACGTCACATTGGATCATATCCTACACCATTTCACAACCATAAATCATACTAATCCTACATTTCACTTCCAGATTTGGCCCCCCTCTGCTCTCCTCTCCTTTCTTATACTCTCCTTTGTGTAACACGCGAAGCAGCTTGGTTTAACTCCTCATCTGGCACATGTGATTCATAGTGAGGGCTGCGTAACATGCAGTGGCATTTAATGCCCCCACAGCTGAGCTCTGGACGCCTGTGGCACAGTGATGAACGTTCGATTCTGTCGCTTGACGCTGATGCGAGGCGATGGAGGATTTGGTCAGAATGGTGTGACTTTTACCCTCTGAACAGGGATCCATCCTAGCATAAACAGTCGTGGATGACATTTTCTTTTCTCTGAGTACTACCTGCCTCACAGAGCAAGGACCCTGGCTCTTCTTCCACTTTCTTATGGTTCATCAAGCTTTGATGTCAAGGATTAGTGCGTAATATGTAATCATAAATGGAAATGTTTTCGGGGATTTGTGACCAGTTTGTATATTAGTAGCATGTTGGATAACAACAACCTCTTAATCGACCAAATGAGGCTGCTTGGAGGTTATGATACTCTACATCTATTTATAGCACAAAGACTTTCATCATGAATCTGTAATTGCATCATGATAAGAATATGGAGAAAAAAATGTATGTATAATTTTATTGAATGTAGTTATGGTATTATTGAACATGCCTGTTGCCTAGCAAGGACATGGATTTATTGTCCAAACATCTTTTTGAATAGCTAGTCCACCTATGTGCCTGTAATGAGAGGCTTACTTAAAACAAAAAAGTGACACAAAGTTCTTAACACATGAATTTCTGCTTTAAGCCCATACGTTTTATATAGCTTCAAATACTGACGACCCACAAAGGCACTTTAAAAACGGATCCGAGTGAACACCAGGTGGAATTATACTTTTCCAAATCTGCAAGAACCTGCCGCCTAATAGCAATGCAGGAGCTGCAAAACAGCTTCCCCACAGCATTGTAAAAACATTCCCTTTTTCAATTAGTGTGAACCTGTGAGTTCAGCCTCAGTGTGATAAAACTTTGTCTGCGGAAGTCAATCCTTAACAGTGGCACCAAGCAAGACTCCTTTTGAGTCAGTTTTTCTTTTAACTTCCCTGTGACTCCTTTTCTTAGTACACCCCCCCTCCTCCTCCTCTCTCTCCCTCCCTTCATCCTCTCCATATTAGTTTCATTGAAGAGGGAACGTGTTACCCCCATCTGTGTGCTCTCTAATGGTAAGGCTGAGCGAACAGGACAGAAGCGGCAGGGGTCTGCTCTGCCTACAGGCGACTTTATTACCAGTGCAGGGGGTCTGTTCTCCGTCAAACCGGAAAAGTCACCTACGGTTTGTTTTATATAGCCTACGTTCGTCCTTTCTTTCTGCCCTCGGGTCAAGAAATCTCGTTAAGAACGTGTCCCAGGCTTGGAAACATTGGAAATGTAATATTGGACGTCATGCATCAGTGAGTACACTGGGTTTGCACAAGCAATTGTGCTGTCTATTCTTTAGAAGAAAAGGCCTCAAAATCTTTAAGGCTTTCTTTTTTCTTTACTTTTTTTTGCTCCAGCAGCACATATATCTTGAAAATTCCCTTTGAATTCAAAAGCCTTACGCCTGACTTTTCTGTGTAACAATAATACATATTCGTCATTAAGATTCAAATAGCAAGAAAAGGCAAATCCAGCAGCATAGCCTTTCAAGAAAACATGTAAGCTGCTTTATCTCTAAAGACCTTATTAACAAAATATTGTAATTTAAAAAAAAATATTTACATAAGATTTTACCATCCTAAACTAAAAACCCTCTTCAAATTATTTGAATACAAAACTCTTGGAGCCACCAAGAGAGCAACCCACTGCACAGCACACGTTGTGGAAGAAAACAGCAACAACATCATCAAACTCCACCTCTGACAGCAGCCAAATGATGAGGTTAACAAGGAGAACAGGACCTTACCTGGTTCCCTGTGGTCGGGGTTCTGTTTGGACAACAAAAACAGGAAATCCTGACAGGTGTCTTGGTCCAACACTGGACTGTTGTGGAGGCAAAGGTCAACAATTAGGGTCACAGCTCGCTGACAGACCATGTCATACCCCTCTCCGTCAGGACTCATGCTCCCAGCTGCATCCTCTGTCGTCTCGTGTGCTCATCCGAGGGGACTAGCGCTACCCACACACACACACACACACACACTCACACTCATACACATACAAAGAGACCCAGCACACAGCAGCCCCGGCATCTAGAAGGAGATAAATGCGACTTCTCCTCTCACTGCTTTGTACTGATTCTTCTTGCTCTCGCGGTGTCTTACATGTGTGTGTGTGTGTGTGTGGGTGGGTGTGTGTCTGTGTATGTGTATGTGTATGCCCATGTCTTTGTGTGCACATGCCAGCTTTAATGTGAATGGGAAAGCAAAGTAAGATGGGCCAAGATTGTGGGTTTAGAGTGTGCGCATGTGTAGGTGCAGGGCATGATTGTGTATGTTATTGCGTGTGGGTTGTGTCCGTGTGCGAGTGTCGTGTGTGTCCGTGTATACATGTGCAGTTGTTTGTGAATCTCCAGCCAGTGAAACACAGTGTGTGTAGAGCCTAATGAATCACTTATGCCCCCCAGGTATTCCATGGAGAGAATTATTGCATCACATGGATTCTGAAGTCGCTTTGCCAAATGAAACGCAACAGATGAGTTCACTGGGGGCTGCATAGAGCTGGAGCCCCTTGACTGCCCCCCCCCCCCCCCCCCCCACACTCGCACTCACTGACTCCCATCGTTCCCACGTACTCCCTGGCCAGCAACCCCCACCCGCACGCCAGTTTGCGCTAATGAAAAGCTCCTCATTAGGGCCACAAGGTTTTTGTTGTTTTCTCTAGCTAGCTGACTGACTGATGCTCCCCCAGCTCCATGCTCTCTCCTGTGGGCATTATTCCCTGGGCCAAGACCCTCAAGCGCCCTGGGAGGTTTTCAACACTCCTCCGCCACTACCACTTCGATTGTCTGTGCTGCTGAGTGTTCACAACATGCGATTGTACTAGGTATGAATGTCTGTTTACACTGCCATCATTCAATCAGGTTAATATGTTTCAATGTTTTTCTTCATTGCTTCATTGCATTACAGTTACTTTTCACACTTTGATTTTTTCACACGTCCATGTAAGCAGGTCTTGAAATTGTGCGTGCATGTGTGTGTATGTGCACATCTGAAGTGTGTGCCTGTGAATGTGTGTTTGTACACGTGCAGGCCCTTTCCTTTATAGTGCTTGGAGAAGCTGGACTGTGACTGATAGAACAACACTGTAGTTGTTGAAGCTGAAAAACGAATGGGAACCACAGGATCATTCCAATTGTCTTCATCTTCATCTTCATCTTCATCCGCTTTGTCCGGGGTCAGGTCGCAGAGGTAGCAGTTCCAGCAGGGCATCCCAAACTTCCCTTTCCTGGGCCACATTAACCAGCTCTGACTGAGATATAATCCCTCCACCTGGTCCTAGGTCTGCCCCGCGGCCTCCGCCCAGCTGGACATGCCTGGAACACCTCCCTAGGGAGGCGGCCAGGTGGCATCCTTACTAGATGCCCGAACCACCTCAACTGAGCAAGGAGCATTCCAATTGTCACGAATGGATAATCAATCCATTTCAATACTAGTCAGTGTAAGTTTCTTTCTGTAAATTAAAACTTAATTTGGTTTTAAGGATTGTTTTACTGCCAATCATCTCAACTAAATAGATATGTAATTGTATGTGTCATTTTACATTAATCTACAGTGCTTCACCTCCAGAATTGTTCAAAGGGGAAAAACGACAAAGTTTTTTTGAAAAATTGACTTGACTCTCTTGTGGTCACACAAAAACTCCTCATGAACTTACATGGGACCCTATGCCTTCATTACATTCTAACAATCTTTTCAACAGGAACCAAAGTAATTTAATCAATTCGCTGAGGAATGGGACGTAAAACAGGAAATTATTTCATGCCCATGTACATCGGAACACAGAGATATTGAGCTCAGTCAGATCCCAGTTGATTATCTCTCTCTTTACATACCCATGGCTTGACAGAGATTGGCTTACTCGGGTGGACTTTGTCTTTAGATGTCTTAGATCATTTTGAGGTAAACATTTCCCTTATTTCCCTCATCCAGGTTTATTCTTCTTTGCTCTCGCATAATGAGTATTGGAGCCACTCAGGCAAACAAGGCCCCTTAATTTTCTGCCTATTTTGACTCCTCAAAGGAGTAATTTGCTTTCCCCCCAACCATATGCCAGAGCTGATACAGGCTCTGGCTTTATTCACCTGCGATACCGCTTGCTAATACTGCAATGGGGTCGTATGCCACCTGTTTTCTCCCCCAAAGCACCAAAGAACCTAGAGTAAGTATGTTGTGGTTAGAGAGGAAAAAGTTCCAGTGTTCTGTCAACAGTCCCCCATGGCATTTGAAGGCCATTCGAGGGCTCTATATTTCACTAGCACAGTGGAGTAGCAGAATTGGACCCACAATAGGAAGCTTACCCTGGAGCAGTCTCAAATATACAAAGATATTTTGGGTAGCGTTTTTTTTCTCCAGTTGTATCGCAAACAGAGAACTCCATTAAAACATTATTTTTTTGTTGTTGCAAGCATTCCATCATTCTGAGACAACTGGGAAATTATATGCAACACCTCTGTCGCAGACTCAACGGACTATTTGTAATAATACACTTCTCCATTACCTGTTTATAGCCGAATAACACTGAAGCCTACTTTTGCATTCCCCAAATGTTATAGGGCCCTGGCCCTCGTTGGCTTTCAATCATAGTGAGAGCTAACCAAAATCAAACTAACGAGCAAAGTTAGAGGAGGGCACACAGTTACTGTCAGGCCTATAGAAAAAGATCTCCGATGGGTGCAGAAAGAGCATAACACAAACAGATGAGAAGTGCTAACTAATGCAAAATAATCACTTTGCTATTTTATTTGCAGTCTTGTCGTCTCCAAAACCGTAATGGCATTTTCCCTAATCTGTTAAATCGAGTTGTGGAGGATATGGCTCATAATAAATTGTAATAGCTGTCTTATACATAAATTATTAACAAAGTCAAACAATAAAATGGAGATTAATCCCGTGTTGCATAGCTGGTTGACTCGCAACAGGTGTTCTCATCCCTGTATTATTTAAAATAACCATCAGCGGCAAAAGTGCCGTGCAGCGAATAAATGTAAACATTTGCAACGCTAATGCTAAATTAATGTGTTAATCAAGGCGCAGGCGCTACTGAAAAAAAGCACTCAGTGTCTCAGTTAATTCACTTTTCCACTCTAACAAACCAGCCAGCAATTGTCCTCATACAACTTCACTTGCATCTATAGGCCTACAGTAGAAGTGTTCGATAAATTATATTTATTTATGCAGGGGAAATTAGTTGGGTTGGGGCACATCAGGTCTTTGGTTTTGATGTGCAAATCAAGATCATCTGTGGCATATCCTTCTGGGCCTGATGAGCCCACTGGCTGCAGGTGTTGAACTTGATCCAGAGTGGCAAATGCATTACAAAAGGGTTGCTCTCTCAAAGCTATGCTAATCAACATTGCACTTCCAAACAAGTCCTTAGGGGACGGCTTTTTTATGTCTGAAGTCCTAAGTGTACAGTTTGTGTGCGTTTGCATGATGCACGTGTGTGGGTGTCATTTTTATGTCACAATGTGTTAATCAAAGGTTCTTAATGTCGCTGAAGGGCAATCAGAAAATAATTTAATTTTGAGTCACTGCTAATCCCATTAGAAACAGTCCCAAATGGTATTCAGTGTTTAGTAGATGCTTCTCTCAAGCTTCAATCATGCAGCCTTCATAGACAACCGATGATGCACTCGCACACAAATGACTTTTAAGTAGGCCTAATGAAACCAATGTACTGCTCATAAACTAACACTATGGACCTATATTATCTTAAGAGAATGAAACAAAATAATGAATACATAGTAATGGTAGATCTATAAATAATAAAGGTGCTTAAAGCGAATGGAAAAAACTGTCAAATCATATTCCGTCAATGAGGCATGTCACAGCAGAATGTAGGCGGCTGGACTGAGTGATGTACGACAGTTGGTTTGCCTCGCAGGTAAATATGTTATTATTCAACGTCCAGGTGACACACGGTGACGACAGTGTCTCATGCTTATGAGGCAACGAGTGTGGACAACCCCCAAAAATGAAGACGCTACACTGCATCTGTTAAGGACTTAAAAATAAAAAAAAGTGCTTTACATATTTAATACAAAATCACAAATTTTTTTGTTGTATTTTAGTTGTCTTACTAACTGAGTATATAGGTACTGATTTATTCAGTCACTCAACTCCATGAGAGTATTCGTGCTGCTATTCCCCAGATGTAACTGAAGTGTTAAAATATACTCCATGTTTGAGTAAGCATTGTTTTTCAAAGTAATTAGTTTGGTCATGAAGCAAAAGATAATCTGTCTCTGAAGCACTTTCCCCAGTCAGTCATTGGAGCCATATCACAAAGCCCTCCCAACAATGCACAGAAACACTTTATTTTTCATTATAATGGAGAGTCCCCCTAAATGTTGTAATTACATAGACTTGCCGGTCACACCAAAACACTGTGTTATTTATAAATAAATCGCCTGGAGCAAAACATATTTATTGTACCTGTCTTAAATAGACAAAAAAAACTAAATTATTGAGCAGAGAGGTAAACATTGTAAGTAAACCGGGTTAGTATATTATATTTCATCATCATGAAGTGCATTCTGGACATCCATTCAATCTGCCTCAACTGAATGAAAAATAAACACAAAAACTACTTAATATCATCCTACAGGGAGAAATAATATAACTACGTGACAGTACAAACACTTACAAAAGTGTTCGCTTACTTTTGTAAGTGTTTGTACTGTAACGCAATAATTAAATTAGAGAGCTCTCCTCGGAACTCCTTCTCCGTTGTTTTTTTCAGAGTGATGTGGGTATGGAGGACGTCGTGGATCCAGGCCCATTGATAAAAGGCAGCTTTATCTTCTTCTTTTCCCAAGCCCTTGTATGAAGTAATCTTCAAGGCCTCCCGTTGTAGTGACTCCCGTGGGGCCTACTGCCTTAGGCTAGTGTCAGATGGATTGATAACAGGCCTGTTTGCTCAGATGAGCAACAGATATGGGTTCTCATACCAATGACAATGGCTCTCACTCACTCAGGAAATAAGAGATTAAATTAGCTTTTTTTCTTATTCCACAGAACAAAATATTTTCTTGTCACCACGGCAACTGGACCCCCCAATAATTATAACCTAGACAACTGAAAGTTGATAGTTGTTGACAGTCACAAGTGAGAATAATTATTATATTAACATCAACAAAGAGAAATAGATTCAATACCATAAAACACCTTGAGCCTAAGGAATCGAGAGAACAAACAGTAAAGCGGGGAGAATGCACAAGACCCTTTTTTTCAGTCCAATTCTCTCCTCCCAGCGGGCTTTATCCCGCATCTGATTCTACCAATTATAACTTTGATAGAGCCATTTCAAACACTCCTCTGGGTTTACGTGTGTGGATTAAATAGATATGGAATGCAATCAAGCATCCCCACCCAAATGTGTGATAATGGCAGTGAGCTCAAGGGAACAGCCCTTTAGGGCTGAGGAGAATGTCCAGACTGCCTCTGTATGGGCCGTGGAGCCTGGACCTAGGAGGACCAGTCCACCGCAGACCTCACTTTCCGTCCTCACCTGATCTATTGTTTCTGAAAGTCAGCTTCGCAGAGCATGAAATCAGTGAGGCAGAAAGATGGAATGTTTGAGGCTCGGCAGTGGGAGCATGAGATTTGTTTCCGTGTGGATAAACACAGGCTTCATCGTTGTCTGAGAAATTGTGAACACTTTCATTTCAATTTCAAAGTGTGCTTGGCAGGAAATAATCACCTCCTCTTCCGGAGGTAAACAACTCGCCCCCCTCATCTTGTTCGCTTGTCACTTGGTAATCATGTGAGTTGGTGGCTTCTGAGCCCTGGCTGAAGACAGACGTTCCATTCTTATGTCGCGTGTGCACCTCTCGTCCATCTGTTGAAATGTCCTGTCGCCTTACTACATGTTAAGCAAAATGCTACATCCCTAAAAAGTAGTATTCCGGTTGTCAAACATAGAGACAGAATAAGTATCTGACACATATACTTTGGTAACAATTTAAATAACAATCATTTTCTGGAGTTTCTGAGTTTTAAAATGCTTGGGTCGATTTGACTCCAAGAATAAAAGATGTTTGTAACTTTTGAGATGATAGGCTGTTAAGGAAAATGCTGAGCAGGTGTAAATGGGTTTTCACAACCCCCAAAAGCTGCACAGGGGAATGTAGGCTAAGCAACAGGGCACAGCACATTCTTCTTCTCTTTAATCCGAGTGCCCTCCATGCAGAATTGCATTCAAGAAAAAAGGATAATACGTCACAGCCCACCAGTGGTTAAGCAGAGCTCTTTGTTTCTCCTAATGACCAGTTAAGACCCATCTCCAACCCACCAAGGCACAGCCACCTCCATCCTAATAACACAGCTGCCTTTGCAATGTGTGGCAGGAAGCCGGCAGGCAGGCAATAGTCCCCCCTACTTCCCCTAATCGTAAGCGCCTTTGGTGGGTGGAGGCAAAGCCGCTCCCAGTCGACAGGCTGCAGGGCACATAAGGCCCTGAAGCCCTCCCAGGGTTTAATGTCTTGTTATTTTCCGCAGGGGGAACCAAAAAAAAGAGAGAAACCAACGCTTTGGCAGCATGGTTTTGGCGTCATTTCCTTCCAACACACACACACACACACACACACACAGAGAGAGGGAGTCGTTTTAATGCTGCATCAGAGGCATGGCGTGATTAACGCGTGTTTGAAAGATAAGGCACAAAGGCTTTGTGATACAGTATGGTGGGTTGTTATGACGACAAACGTGAGTCAGAGCTTACGAGGTGGATTACAAAACCATCATAGTAGGCCCCTATCTAATACAGGCAACTTTCTGGAACCTATTACTAGATAACTGTTTAGCAAGCCACTGTGTTTAGTATTATCATTTTCTACAGTTGCTGAACTTTGAAATGAAGGGTTTTCTCCTCCGTTTTTGTTTAATTGATTTGTGAATTTGTATTTAGTCTTATTTTGTGGGTTTAGAATTTTAAGTTTGTCGTAAAGAATAGGCTCAGAGACCATGGCACAATAATAAAATTTTCACAATCTCTTAAATGCACTTTAACCTGATCAAACCATTCAAAGGTCATTCGGAGGTCACCAGCTGGCACAATCACCCCAGCACAGCGGAGGTGTTTTGACACCTTCACATGTTGCCCTTCCAATTACGTCCCATTGTCTTTGGCTCTTGACAGCAGCCGTGTCTATTACTACCCGCATAGCTGTGAACCAGGTGAGTCATACATACACAGGTCTTTGATGTTGGGACCATAGAAATGCTACATCCCCGTCAGGGCGAAAAACAAGCACAGCCTGAGATGCTCAGGCACTCACACACACAGTACATCAGTCAAATGTTTTGTATACCTGGTTCTGCATTCCATGGTAGATTTTAGACTTAGTGAGCAAAACGTTCTCTTTATTTTTTTTATTTTTTTTTTTCATATTATGAATATAAAGAAATTCTCAGACCAGTTAGCAAAGAGCAAGACTGCCCCTTTTTTCATCTAATTTAAGCAGATTTGTGAAAAAAAAGTCAATAAGAAGCGAGGGATCATGTAAATAGGATCACTCAGTCAATATCTATTGCAATATCCCCACAACCTTTCACACTGTATGGTCAAAATGGTTACACTCTTCCGTTTCCTTATTTAAATGTGTCAGTCTGAGAAAGGTATGCCTGAGGCATCCAAGACACATGTATGCAGGACATGACAGCATGAATAACTGAGCTGGCGTTAGGAGGCAAAACAAACCGAAGGATGGACGTCTGTTGAGTTTTCTGCCGTGGGAGGAAGATTGAACAGTTTCTCATCATTCCCAGTCTGAAGCAGAGGACAACAAAATATGATGAATGTGAATCCACAACCAGTGTAACCATTTTTGCTGATGCCTCGGAAAAAAAAAACAGAAGAATTTTTTTGTTTTGAGAGGGGATATAAACAAATGTTATTTGTTCCATTCAGGGCTCCTTATGGCCGCCGTAATGGAGGATTAAATTATCTCTGTCACCTTTAATTTAAAAGACTGAAAGAGAAATCAGGAAGGTTCCAATGCTAATGCAGAGAGAACGGAGGACATTTTGGAAAGTACATCTGTGTTTATTATGTGCAACAGGGAGCGGCATGATTGCAAAAATGTGATTTCAAGGTCCAACAACAACATCAGTTCAACAACAACAACACAACATATAATTGAATCATTCATAATGATGAGAGAGACATATGTGCGCAGTGCATTCAATAGCCATGCCATTAAAAAGTATTCATACATTTTTAAACATTCCCTTTCCTCGACATATATACCAAAAACTCCATAAGATAACACACTGACCTACGTAACTACCCAAGGTAAGAAAGGGGTAAAAAACGTTTTATGACATGTCTAGGGGTTTGGCTTGTGCCAGTTACTACCCAAGTTAAAAGCAATTTGTGTGAAGTCTGGATCACATTGCCGATAGCCTTTAGTGACAATGTTTGAAAAAAGCTTAAGCTCATAGTCCAGGAGGTTTAGCTTACCTCAAATATTGTGTATTTCCCTTGTGGCTCACTGAGTGTGCCTTGTTCAAATTAAGGCCGAACAATCATAAACCTGTCATCTGATTCTGAGCAATATTCACAGATCGTTGATGATAACAATGCAGAAAGTTGTTCCTGTGATCCCTTCTCAGGAAGGATTGGATGAAGAAAAACAAACCCTGGAACAACAGTTGTCACTAGTTTGTAATTTGGGATCATTCAAATATTACAAGAAAAATGGAAACAATATAGGTGATATTTCCAAAGTTTACCATATCCACACAGGTTAAAGATTTGTATTCTCTGATAGCACTGAACATATGGGTATACTAATGGTATAGTATTTGTCCTCTGAATGACAAACATGTTTTCCTTAGCCATGTGCTTTGGTTGTATGGAAGAGCAAACAGCAGTGTGCATATTACTGTGTGAATTTTTACCAACATCTTCCCAGCATATATACATAATGTCACCTTACTTGTCGCCCAGCATTAGTGTCATATGTTTGTTTTTTTTCAGACGCTACTGTGGCAGCATAGTACAAATGCATACCCACGTGCATTAGGCAAAACATGTCAAAGCATGGGAATCTAGAGTGACGTGATTCGAATCCACTACTTCAAGTGGCAAATATTTACACTAAGAAAACTGTCTTGAGCCAGGGGGAGGTTGCACACCAAAATATTATGAATACTTGATCAAAGAATGCATATAATCTCAAATCTTTTCTCAGAAGCCAAGGAATACAACCACTTTCCGGGATAAAAGCACTTACAATTTGTAGAATCCAACATTCCCATTCATTCTGTGATTAATTCAAGAAACACCCAGGGTGCATTATTACAAAGCCCCCCCTCCCCTCCCCTTCAAGCTCCCCCTATGGAGGAGCAGCACTTTAAAACAATTATTTCAGAATTTAATTAAAAAACATAACATCACAGCAATAGGTGGTGGTTATGCTGAAATCATACTGTGTTCAGATAACAGATGCACCTGGGCTTGTTTTTAGTGCTATCTTCTGCTTTTTGGTCTCTCTGTCTCTCTCTACATGTGTTACTGGCTCTCTCCATCTCTTCTCTACCTGTCGCCCTATATTTCTTTGTCCCATCCATCTCTGTTTGTCTGTCCATTTGTGTCTCTCAAGAGGTGTGTTGGTATTCAAAGCCACGCTCCAGCCGTCATATCAATAATTTACACATTGACTACTTTTGAATGCTTAAACCTCTGTGCTCAGTGGAGCTTCAGCAGGAGGAATGTATAGAAAGGACTAACATTAGTCTGTTTTCCTGTGAGGTGTCGTGTCCTGATGATTATGGATAAGAGACACATGAAAAATTCATGACTTTTCTCAGTGACTGAACATAAGAGGTTTAATAAATATCGCTGATTCATGACTTCAGTCGCATATTGGACAATCCAAGGGTTTCACATTTGTCATTTTTCCTCCAAGAATATTGTAGTTTAATTAAAAAAAGAGTGGGAGTTTTTTTGCAGGTGGAGTAAACATCAAGCTGGGAAAAACTGCTTTAAGTTATTATGCTCCTAAAGCATGGAATGAGTTTCACTTAAAATAAATGCTTTAATCTTATTGGGCAAATAAAAAAAAATGGGTTAAAATACTTTTGTTTAAAATAATGTTACTAATAACATAATGTGTAGACTGTATAGGATGTTTTTATTATGTATGATGTTTTTGTATTTTTGTTTGGTATAGCCTACAGTAAAATGTTTATGGTTATGTTTTTATGAGTGATTGTGCTTTGTGAACAGGGCACCATTGAAAAGACCTTGGATTCAATGGGCTTCCCTGTATAAATAAAGGTATAATAAAAAGTTTAATAATTCAGCAATTTGTAGAAAAAGTTTGCAGAATATATTGTATCAGCTCCAAATGCTATTTATTTTTCGGCCTTGAAACCCCCATTCACATAATTAAGCGTCCATCCCAATTGGTATTCTCGTGAAAAGCGTGCATTATTCTGTTTCAGAGTTATGGAACATTTCTTCAATAAAGATGAGGTCTATTAGCTTGAAAATACTTTAAAGTGAACAAACATAAAGTACACAAACCCACAGTCTTGGAATGGTAGTAATTAACAAGGATGATTCAACGCTCCGAAGTAAAAAAGGTCTTCTGACCAAACACATTATAACAGCTCACAGGCGCACGCACGAGGACAGAAAGCCAATCAAAAGCCAAAAGGTAAAGAATGTCTCCATCCAGTGGCTGAAGAGGAACTGACATGCACACTTACATGGAATGTACTAGGCATTGTTATGCATTTAAAACAATTAAAATGTATGTTTTAATTTATTAAATCCACCAACCCAAAGCAATTCAAACTTTGTATATTTCATAAGGCCTCTGCAGATGTATTATTTTATCAATAATACATCCATGGTAAATTAACATTAACAAGTAACAGCATGTCCTTCTCTTCAGACATTCTCACAAACCATTAACGACCTATGTTATTGCTGTTTTCATTGTAGGCCTATATAACCACTAGCTACATTGACTGAGAAACCAGACTGACGTTGTCAGTTTTATACAGCAGAGTACAAGCCTGCCACAATTAACATTGCATTGAAGACAAGCAATCAGGGTATATAAAGAGCAACATGAGCTTTTCCCTTCCCTATACAAACCCAGAGGGTCAGCAGCTAGAGTTCAACTAGAGACCAATGTTAACTCAGCCCCATTTTTTTACCCACTCTCTCTTCCTGCACCATCATTATCCTTGTAATCATTCCTTACGGAGATGTGGTACAAATTAATATACATGTATCTTCCATGGTTTGAATCCTAAGTGGGCCCCCTGAATTAATCATGGTGCTGAGGATGGTTTCTATAACTTTGTTCTCCTTGTTAATACCAACGGCAGGCTGAACCATGGAGACCTTATGCAAATTGTTAGCTGTGAAAACGGGGTAAGACTCATTTCAGGGTCAGTCACACTATTTTCTGTGGCAGTTAAATAATTGCTTAAAATTAACGTATCACACATTCTTTGCGGGGTTATGGAACTAGACCTTTTTAAGTTATAGATATAAGCCAATGTCATAGAAATAGGTTGTGTAACCAAACATATCATCATGCATGCATCAAGTCTAGACTTAAAAATGTAGACAAAATAACATGTAGTTTATCTTACAACTAATTCAGTGGGTTCGGATGATAAGTTATTAAATGACACACTGTCTGCAGTGAACAACCTGGATGACAGGCTAAGATAAGCAACCTTAATCTTTATTATTCCTTCAAACATAATGAGAGAGGAAACAAGAAAACAAAGATGCAACTCTAAGACTAAACAAGCACATCATTAAATGGCTTTGACAGTTTGAGACACCACTAAAAATAGACAGCCGGTACATCAGGGAGTTTGTTTTTAAGTGGATTAGAACTCGTGTGCAGATACGCAAACCATTTCTCCTCAAATACACCCATTGTGGATGTTCCTTCCAGCGGAGTATTCAGCTGAATAAATATTTACTTTCTTACCCAGGGCCTTAGAAAGCTTGAGTAATTCCGCCGCCTTTGATATGGAGCATTAATTAGACAACATGGGAGTTTGACCACCCAAAGGCATTAAGGTGACATAATTAGTGTGTTTTTAGTCATTGCATACATTCAAACAGTTTGCCATAGTATAAGCAGAGAGGACCAACAATCTGAGATGATCCTGGATAACAATGGAACCAAGGGAGGGGTGAATTATCTTGGACAAGGTGACTGGGTCCTACAGTTGCAAAAGCATGACAGCATGCTGGCATTTGTTCATATTTTATATTAACATTGTGAATGTGTTGGCCTACAATGCGTTTGTCACCTGGACTGAGATCTTCCCAGATTGGAAAGCTTCCAAGCTGATCAAGAGATGACTTGTCCTCGAGGAACTTTGGAGAGCACTTGTGACACCCCACATTGAGAGAAGGAAGCATCTGCCAAAAACCCCAGCCGCTGTAGCCGTGGTGATGAGTATCCAGGAGGGGATGCACCTACCCCACCAGTGCCCGAGGTAAGTGTGTGTCTGTTTGTGTGTGTAAGTCAGGGAATCAAGATGTGCAAAAAGACAAACTTTTATACTGTTCACACTAATAAAGTAATCATCTTTACCTTCCTAGGTTGCTGCGGGGGTCAAAAAATGGAAGAGGTGCTTAGTCTGCAAGCCCAAAAAAGACTAGCATGCAAAAGATTAAATTGCACAAAACATGTTGTGGCATCCTGCTTCATACACACACACACACACACACACACACACACACACACACACACACACACACACACACACACACACACACACACACACACACACACACACACACACGCACTCACACAATTTACTTTCTATCATTTTCAGGTTTCCTGTGTACTCTACTTTTGGATGTTTAAACATGCACTGGTAAAATTAGTGTTCCTTACAGCTGAACATAACAGGAGGGTTAACAATTGCAGTTAAACATATAATAATAATTCATTTATTTAGTTTTTAGCGCTTTTCCAGATACTTTCCACAGATTGGTCACCAATTACAGTTTTTTTCAATTGATAACAAGCATTGGTCAATACTGAAACTACTTTTTCAAAACTCTTCACACAGTCTGCATTACAAAACTGCATCTCAGCTAACAGTTCATCTCACCTCCAAAACTCTTTCTCGCCAACAAAACACATCATACATGTCTCGAAATGAGCTCATTCATCCACAACACTGGCAACAAGTCTCACTCAGGAAGCAAACACTGTCACTCTTAGCACACTGAACTACAAAATACTAACAACAAAGAGCATTACATAAAAGACATTTTATCTGTAAAGTCTGAATGATTTTTTTTCAGATAAATCTGTATTTTATTATAGAATAAGATATTTGCACTTTATTGATTGTACTAAATTATTGTAAATTGAATCAAAAATGAATCAGCAATGCAGCAATTTGCTTCAGTTACGTTTATGTTTTCTGTATCTTCGCATAGTGATTTACAGTACTTCATGTATAACATATTCACTCCCTCTCTTCTGCATTGGCCACATGTTTTCATCAACATCACATCGTGTGTCTTCTCTGGCAATGCACCTTGGAAAGAATCTTTTAGAATGTCTGATCCAACCCTGTCAATAATTGTGGCCCTTATCTCATCAGAGACCACAGTTCTTGGTCTTCCTCTTCTTCCTCTTCTCCCTCACCCTGCCACTCTTCTCTCTCCACCAACCTGTCCTCTTTGTTCCATATTTCCAAAAAAGCCATTCAGAAGCATCCCCTTTCATCTGCTTGCTATGAACAATGAGGCCAAACAAAGGTCACCTGGGTAGGTTGTCAGCTGTAAACTGCACTCAGCTATGTTTGGAATTATTATTATTTCATTTTATTGTCAATATTTTGATATTATTTTCTATAGATTTCTGTTTGGCTGCAGCAGAAATGGACAATTTTTTTTTCATCATTATGTTTTGATTGTGTTTTTAACTGTTATGAACAAAGTGTGTTAGCATTTGAAAAATGTGCTGCAAAAGTATAGTGTTTGGTAGTTTGTGGACTCTGACTGAGAAAGGAGTTCATGAATTTTGGTGACTGTGGTCACTGAAGGCATTTTGTGTGAAAGCAATGAAAAGTGATTAAGTTTGCTCCATATAGACTTCTGTTTTGCTGACTGTGTGAAAGAGTTTTGACAATGTGACTTCAATTTAGACCAATGCTTGTTAGCAATTGAAAAAAACTGTAATAACACATAACGAACAACGAATGGACCGACAGCTATCAAACACAACACTGAGTCTGAGTGATACCACGGCAGCCAATTTGCGCCAGACTTGCTCGACCAACATATTACGACAGACTTGCTCACACACATAGGACGCACAGACGGACTCCAGTTGAATTGGCAGTGACTGGTCAGGGCACTGGTTGGAGGATGCGGCATGTTTTTTTGATAGTGGGAGAAAACCGGAGTACCCGGAGGAAACCCACACAAACACGGGGAGAACATGCAAACTCCACACAGAAAGGCCCTTGGCTGAGGTGGTTCTTTGAACCCAGGACCTTCTTGCTGTGAGGCAACAGTGCTAACTACTGAGCCATCGTGCTGCCCAATATATGTTCTTATGTTTGGAAAATGTTTTATCTGGTGTTTGTTCATTCATATCACAACCAATTTTAATGTGAGCTTTTTAACCCTTTCTTACTCATTTGTATCACTGAGACTGAAGGTGATGATGATGTAGATACACACTTGATTTAGCACGGACAAGAAGCAGTCAGATTTACAAAAAAAGGGTTTATACAATTTTACAATTTATATTAACAATGGATATTTTTTATTTACACTTAAAGCAGGCAATTAAAAAAATCGGCATAAAAACTACGAACTAACAAAAAGGAACAGAGTACAAACACATGCAATAGTCTAAACCGTTTAATTTAGTTATATATTCAAAACTATAAAGTAGTGTCATGGTAAAATACATTATACCCGCTTTCTGAGTTATGTTTCCATACAGGCATAACTATTATTCTCACGCATTTTTGCAACAATTTTTGCCAGTGAAGACAGATCATTTTTTTACAACCGAACTTTCATGTCCATGCCACAAACACTTTGCTAATCAACGCAAAGTACGTCACAGGTTGTGTCCCCATGTTGTCCAATGAGGTCTCGGTGGGCAGTCCCACATCTGGCGGTACAGAATACCGATGGCAGAATCATGGCGCAGAGTGGACTGAAGAAAATATCTTTAACATCAAACTTTTATTCTAGACAAACAGTTCAAACATTTTAACACTTTTTTGATACTGCTACTGCTTCGTGAAGTCAAATAGAACACAACTGGTAAGTAAACGGAATAAGCCTTATTTGCATTCTTAGCGCAGACAGACACCAGAGGTAAACAGTCTGCTTGGTTAATGACCACGTCTGGTTCTGAGAGATCTTGTGTGCCAATACAAGTTTTTTAAAACTATATAATTGCATTTCCTCAGATGGAGTACATTCTTAATATAATCGTTCTAACAGGTCATCATTTTGCCTTGACATTTTGTCTTTTAACTTTAGACAATACATGAGACTCATGCATGCGCCATTCTGGCCTGTTGTCGGCCCTTTTTCAGGGCAAACAACTTGGATTTGATTAAGTAATTATATTTCCACATATTTTTTCCATTTGTAAGTAGAAATGTGTAGACCCGTCTAAAAATGAGATGGTAGACCCGTCTAAAAATGAGATGTCTGTTGCGCTGGGAGACCAACCCACTATCGTTAAACATAAATTGTTGTTTTCCTTGGCTACTACTACAAAATTATTATATATGTATGAACTGCACTACAAGTTGCCAAGTTTGTGGAGTTCCTGTGCCTCTTCTACACCAGGAAGCTATAGAGGCAACTTGTAGAGTGTCTTAGATATATTATTAATTCAAAGGCTCTTTTCCTAGCTCATTTACTTTTCTACAACTTTTTTAGTTTACAACTTTGTCAGAATAACCATCTTGGTTCAACAGCACAATGTAACGTTAACATTTCGCATTGGCTGACTTCTATTCTCACACCATGCACCGTGACTCGTATCTAAAGTAGAACAGTCCTTCACTCTGTGGGCACTCATCCGTGGCCCGTTCTTCAGTTGGAATGCGACGAGGGGCTGAAACTGGCTGCCTTTTTATGGCCAGGCCTTGCTCAGCTGTGGAGAACCAGAAACTTTTGGATTTAGCTAGCTCGCTCGCTTCACTTCACTGGGTCTCCTTTGGCTCTGGTATGCAGCTGGGAAAGATTTAGAGCAGCTGTTTTGTTACTGACATTGTATTCCAGGTGCAGTACTGATTTAATTTTTTTTCTTTAGTGGTAGATCGTTAGTTTTTTAGGTGGACATGTTCATTATATCTTTGACCTGCGTAGGCATAAAAAGAATGGGTGGAATCTTTACCATTCCTAAAAAAAATCTCCTTCTCTTTGAACTCAGGAAAATATATTTCCATTGTGGCTGTAACGTTATGCTAAATGCTTACAGGCTAGCAGTTACCAGACAGTACCAGCAAGGGGCATTATGAAGCTGTAATAGCATTTTTTAGTACTACCTGCAGCAGCGATTTGCCTAGCTGATAACATAAATAGATAAAGATAGATGAATAGAACATAAATAAGTCTATTGCTGTATTCTGTAGTTTTACTTATGTTTTGTTTTACCACAGTTTCATGGACATTGACGGCTTTACACACCTTTAATCACCCTTTCCCCTTCAAAGTCATACCAACATGTAACCTTTTTCCTTGGCATTTGTCTATAGGCTATTTGGAAGATCCTTAAAGACCAATGCTTTTGATAAATCCTCACACTTGAAAGTAAATTCAAATGCAACTCAAAACTAAAGTAATCACAAACACATATACTAGTGTTGCTCCACGCTCGCTGTTGACTATGCATTAAGCCACGTGTCAGATTTGAGCCTTTGTGTGAAAAAACTAAAAGAACAAAACATTTCTTGGAATCTGAACTGTCAAGAAGTGCTGCAAAAATGTTGGTCGAATTACACACCTATTACTATGAGATTACCAGTTAAAAGCTTAAATTGTACCATCCTCCCACAAGCAAACATTTTTTTTTGCCTGGGATAGCCAATTGTCAGTAATAAGAACTTGACTAATGACACATTTTGAAAATGGGTCCTCCTGAGAAGTCATACACCCTATACAGCTCATGAGTTTAGCCTGTAACTAGGCCAGGCATTACTGTTGCTATTACTGTATCTATTACTGTGGCAACAGTGAACACCTGATGAGTCTTGTTTACATCCACTTGCCGTTACTTACACTCTCTTGAGTGGGTGAGTTGTAGTCACATGACATATGAGTCTGACACACTGGTCCCCCTGTATTTCTCCCCCAGACCTTGTATATCAGCTGACCCGACTTCAGCTCCTTCCTTCCCGCCCTTCTTTCCAACTGCGTATTTCGTCCCTCTGTTTCTCCTCTTCTCTCTGTATCTCCTTCCACCGTCTTGCTTATCTCTCTCTCTCTTCCTCCCGGCCGGTCCGTCCCGCTTCCTGTGAACATATTGCGTTCTGTTTGCTATTTTAAGTGCCAGTTTGGGAAACACACTCGCCATAAATTGCTCAATATCCCTGTGAGTATTTTGGGTGTATTACCTGCTCTGTTTTTGGAGCTGGGGAAAATCCCCAGTTGTAGTTAATAGAGTCACAGCCTGTAGCCTAGTGTCCCAAAAATATTTATGATTCACATTGAGCTTGTACCATTTCAGATTATTCTTTCAACAATACCATACACAATATAGCATAACTAAGGCGCAAAAACATGGAACAGGTCCATATGACTGACTCATCCTGCATTGAAGTACTGTTGGGGCACAGTCTGTCCTTGTGCAGGTGTGTGTGTGTGTGTGTGTGTGTGTGTGTGTGTGTGTGTGTGTGTGTGTGTGTGTGTGTGTGTGTGTGTGTGTGTGTGTGTGTCCATCAATGTACCCATGTCTGTCCACAGTCACATAGCTGAACCTTAGTGTGGAATGTGTATTAGGATCGTGGGCTTTGTTATTTCTGCAACGGAAGACCAGAGTGATGGATGGATGGTAACCTTTTATGAACGTAGGCTATGTGCAGAAGAAATACCTTTTGTATTTTTAGCTGGAATGACTATCCTCAAATCTTACCAGGAACCTTGGATAGATGCTGTAGCCCTAATTAGCTTTACCTACTAGGTGACCCTGAGTTCAGTTCACATGTTCAGTGCAATATTGGTGAGTCTATCCAAGTTTAAAAACCCTTGGCAAGCGGTAGGTCTAGAAATAGGCCTCAATTGTTTTGCAAGAAGAAGGAAAATCTATGAACAATACAACTAAGATGCCTGATGCCATTGCTTATGTTACAGGCTACACATTCTCAGTAGGCCTACAAGGGAGCATTCCATTGCAGAACATTGCTCTGTCCCTCGTTCATCCATAGGAGTGAAGCAAGTTGTTACTCTCATTTATTTAACTAGCTTACTGGCAGCTTTGCGATTGGGTCTGCTGTGACTGTTTTTAAAGTGAGGAGGAGGAGGAGGAGGAGGATGAGGAGGAGGCAGGGGTGAAGCATGAGAACAGGGACTGAGATACAAAGACATAGTCCCCCACTGTGTTAGGTGTAGCCATGTTCCCCCTCGTTCCCTCCCACCTCGTCTGGTAATGGACACTCTTGGTGTATTTATAGACCCGGAGCACAGGCAAGACTCTCTTTCTAAAACACGAGACAAGGGGCCAGTCATATCTACCGAAGCGTAGCCGTGGCACTTTCTAGAAAGTAGACTGTGGATATTTTACTGGGACAAACTTTGTTGTTTAAACCTCTAAGGCTCTTTAGGTAGGTTGGATACTTTTGAACACTTTGGGTTTTCTGTTCAAGGCAAATGTTTGTGTTTTAAATAGAATGAGACACTTTCTTGAATGCTGGTAGTGATTTGCCTGGCTTTGGTGTATTCCCTCTAGCTGTTTCATCTTCTTACTTTAAGAATGACTCTATACTGGTCCTTCCCGACATGATTGTTAAATTGAGCTACTTGTTAGGTTAAATTTGACAGGCTTTTTGCTTGAAAAATTAATGTTAGGTAAATTAACTGTTTTAAAGGTAAATAATTTTTACCTTGAATTACGCTGTCTAATTCGTAGTTATTTAACACTTTTAACCCTGGAAAACCCTTTGTAGAATTTTTTCTCCATGTCCTTTTATTCATCAGATAAACGAATAATCCTCTGAGCATCAACGACTGACTGACCTGAACAGGAGAGACCCCCCTGGATGGAGGACACCATGGAGAAGCCATCTTTACAGACGCAGCCGTCCACGCTGCCCTTCTTCGACACGGCCCATGCCTTCAACCTGCTGCGCGGCATCCACGAGCTCCGCGCCGAGCGCAAGTTCTTCGACGTGACGCTGTGCGCCGAGGGCCGCGAGTTCCATTGCCACCGCACCGTGCTGGCCGCCGCCAGCACCTACTTCCGGGCCATGTTTGCCGGGACACTGCGCGAGAGCGCCATGGACCGCGTGGTGCTCCACGAGGTGTCCCCTGAGCTCCTGGGCCTACTGGTGGACTTCTGCTACACGGGCCGGGTCACCGTCACCCAGGACAATGTGGACCTCCTTCTGAAGACGGCCGACCTCTTCCAGTTCCCCTCCGTCAAGGAGGCCTGCTGCGCCTTCCTGGAGCAGCGGCTGGACGTCTCCAACTGCCTGGAGATCCAGGACTTTGCCGAGGCCTATGCCTGTCGCGACCTGGCCGCCAGCGCCCGCCAGTTCGTCCTGAAGAACATCGTGGCGCTGGCCAAAGGGATGGACTTCGAGCGGCTGCCGTGGAAACGGCTGCTGGAGTTTGTGTCCGACGACGCGCTGTGCGTGGACAAAGAGGAGACGGCCTATCAGATCGCAGTGCGCTGGGTGAAGGCGGACCTCCAGCGCCGCCTGCACTACTGGCCCGAGCTGCTGCAGCAGGTGAGGCTGCCCTTCGTGCGCCGCTTCTACCTGCTGGCCCACGTGGAGAGCGACCCACTGGTGTACCTGTCGCCCACCTGCCTGCGCATGGTCAACGAGGCACGCAGCTTCCAGTCGTGCGAGTACGACCGCCACGACCGGCCGTGCCAGCGCATGCGGCCGCGGCCCTCCACGGGCCTGGCGGAGATCCTGGTGGTGGTGGGCGGCTGCGACCAGGACTGCGACGAGCTGGTCACCGTCGACTGCTACAACCCGCAGACGGGGCAGTGGCGCTACCTGGCCGAGTTCCCCGACCACCTCGGAGGTGGCTACAGTATCGCCGCCCTGGGGAACGACATGTATGTCACAGGTAGGTTAACCAAACCCTCTCCCTCTTTCCCCTCCGTCACCTTTGAACTTTACCATTTAGCAGTTGATATAGGCCTAGCCATCTTATCCCTTCTTTTCCTCACTCAAGTATGTGTAATAGGAACATAAAACCGCACTCGATGAGTTTAAAAGAAAACACTGCGAATTTGATTTGGTTTGCCTTTTACTGTGGCAGCCATATCTGTTATATAAATCCATTTGCAATGACGTTCACAATAACCTGAAATCTTTTCAGTCCTGGTGCATGTTACGTAATTGCAGTCAGGCAGTTTCCTTATAAATAAACCGCACACACAACAGGCTTTGCTGGCTTCGTGTGTGTGTGTGTGTGTGTGTGTGTGTGTGTGTGTGTGTGTAGGCTAGCGAGATGAGGCGGGACATGTTGTCCTGCCAAACCTTCAGCGGTGAGTTTGTAAACCGAAGAGGCCACCATCGTTACCATCATCAGCTTAGTTTAGCAGGAGCTGCCGAGAAAATAAACTGACTGCATTGACGAAGCATCCCGGGCCCTAAGCACGCAGACTGTAGTTCTGACAGGCTGGTGATGACGGTCATTAATCATTAGCAGGACTCTGCTAGACTCTCATACTGTCCTTGGCCAAGCTGCTGAGCCACAAAAACAACGACACATGAATAGGATTGTGTTATGAAAGGTATTTCTGAAAGGAAAGGAAGCGACGTCCTTGGAGTAAGAATGTTTTCATAACATTTAGGAAGTATTCTAATTTCTGAATAGGAATACTGTTCTCAGAACCTGTACAGACAGTAAGGTTTATTCAGGGCAAAATTACATGGCACAACTAAATATGATCTAGTCGCTATGCTACAGTACATACAGTGTTAGTGGAAATATCATATCTTGCGTGATATATGTGACCTTGTTTGAAGTGCATTGAAAAATTAGGATGCAAAGAAACAATGTGGCCCGGTTTCCCGTACGAGGATTAAGAATCTCCATTGACAGTGAGATTTAGTCTAGAACTAGTCTTAATCCCTGCACGGGAAACCAGGCCATTATGTCTGCTGATAAGTCGTATTACCAGTCTATTTATTCATGTTTATAAGAAACAAACATTTCACCTTAACATCTGCCTTTTTCATAAAACCCTCTCCCCTCTCGTTAGGCGGGTCGGACGGCTCCCGCCTCTACGACGGCGTGTGGCGCTACAACTCGAGCGTCAACGAGTGGACCGAGGTGTCCCCCATGCTGAAGCCCCGCGAGTATCACAGCTCCTGCGTCCTCAAGGGCCAGCTGTACGTGGTGGCCACGGAGAGTACGGAGCGCTACGACCACACTCTGGACTGCTGGGAGGAGCTTCCGCCCATGCTGCACGCCATGGACAACTGCTCCACCACCACATGCCGTGGCCGGCTCTACGCCATCGGCTCCATGACGGGCGAGGACACCATGGCCATCCAGTGCTACGACGTGGAGAGCAACCGCTGGAGCCTGCTCAAATGTGGCCAGCTGCCGCCCTGGTCATTCGCCCCCAAGACGGTCACTCTCAACGGCCTCATTTACTTTGTCAGGTGAGGAGAGTCAGAGGTTTGAATTCAGTTGACTGTGCTACGGGGAAATTTTAGGACTGGTATAATAGGTTCACGTAGATACCTTTTTAATTTAGTCTTTTGAGCAGGAATAAACTCTGGACTAGGTTACTCAATTTGAATTATTGCGTAACATTTGATAGCTAGATGTAAACAATCTGTTCCTCGGGCTAAATTGAAATCCCTTTGACAAAAAACACACACAGTTGTCTCTGTTGTTTTGCTAACCCTGACCTGACTGGTGTCAAAGTAATAGGATGTTGTTATGGTGTCACAAAACAGGGCCCACCTGCCCCTGTCAACAATAGTTCTTAAGATAGGTTGACATTGTTCGAATTGCAAAACTAACGCGTGGTGTGTGTGTTCTGTTCGGTGGCAGGGACGATTCAGCCGAGGTCGACGTGTTCAACCCTCAGAAGAACGAATGGGACAAGATCAGTCCCATGACACAGGTATGTAGTATGCCTGTGAGTGGTCCAGCATTCTCTAGCACTTAGGCCTACTGTTAGACGAATAATAAGCCAAATAGCTATTGTAGTAAGAACTGAATGCTCAGGTGATGATTTTATTGTTAATATTAAATTAAATGTATGATGTTAATAACATTTGCCATATTTTCTTCCTGTAGGTCCATGTGGGAGGCAGTGTAGCAGCTCTGGGTGGTAAACTGTACGTGTCGGGCGGCTACGACAACACCTTTGAGCTGTCAGACGTGGTGGAGGCCTTCGACCCAGTGACCCGGACGTGGACCGTGGTGGGTCGGCTCCCCCAGCCCACCTTCTGGCACGGCACCGTCAGTATCTTCCGCCAGTTCATGCCCCTTGTGCCCACGTCGTACGAGCCCATCGAAGCGCCCGAGGCAAACGCCATCAGCTTGCACCGGCACCAGCGTAACCAGGCCTTAAACAATCACAATAATAACCTGAACCAGAATCAGGACGTTGACGTAGCGCACTGAGAACGCACCTTGGTGACGTTTAATCCACCCCTCCCCATAATGCCATACTGTGAATAACACACCTCAATCTTGTGTGCTGTTTTTTGCTTCGTATGATTCATTGACTTGCTGTGACACAAAATTGAATGAACGGATTATAGACTGGCTGGGAAGAATTTGTCTCTGGCAGAGCTGTATTGTTTTGGACAGATTGTTGTTTATTTTTTAAGTTTTGAAAAACAAATATTACTACTTTGAATAACTAGTAAAAGTCTAAAACCTTAAAAATCTATAGAATTAACCCCCTTACATTCCATGTATAATTCAACCACAGTGTTAGCCTAGCGCCAAACTCTGTTTGGTAGGAGCTGAAATTTTGCTGGATAATTAGAAATATTTGTCTTATTCGTTTTTATTATGGAAATAGTGTTTGCATGTGGTTTAATAACTTTGTCCGGGTTTAGAAATATATCGCGGAATATAATGACAGGTGATAATTAATTGGTTTTCCCCAGCCCAGTTCCTATACACATATAGTGACTTAGACAGTAAAGCTGGCTTCTCTGTTCATGATTAGGGCTGACTGCTGAACAACAAATATAGTCTGCATGAAGTTATTGTTTCAATATTCTTCGAAAAGCAATCATTGTGACGCAGTAAGTGCTGTCCTATTATATGATTAGTTTATTTATAAAAAAGTATTTATGGTATTTTTGTAGTTTCAGATGAGATAATGTTACTGTTTTCAATTGCAACACGAAGCACTCATACTGGTGAGACTTCAGCGAGCATAACTGGAAGTACTAACAATTTCTCAGCGTCATATTGTGATTTACGTGTATTCGTTATTTTGCTGTAATGTAATGTTGTTTTCGTTAGTTTCCATACAAACTTATGTTGAAACCCTTTTGTAAGTAACATGTTGCCCGCTATGCTAAGAGGTATGTATAGTATTGCCGTCTTTACAGTGTGATAATGAGAATAATAAACTGCTGGCAGGACAAACACTTCTGCTTTCCCTTTTGTCATCATGTATTTATCATTCAAGCGTTTCAATAATAAAAGATGAAAAACAAAATAACTATGTATTTAACACAGCCCACTTTAAAATCTTCATAACCACTTTTCAACATCCAAAATTTTAGATTTTACAACTTATGAGTCTTTAAATGGAGATGGTTATTTGACAAATAGGAAACCATAATAATAACAGCTTAATGGCTGGCCTACAAGTTAAACAATGCGATAACATTTACATTTTGCCCTTAAAAAGCAAAGCAAATACATTAGTAAATATGTCTGACATTTCAAATAGAAAATCATGATGAGTTTTGCCCATTCTAAACTGGAAAATATTAATTGCAGGTTTTAACACAGCTAAAGTCATTTTAATCCCCCCTGACGCCACCTCTGTCTTACATACATCAGTTATTTTTCGAGACGTCCACCATCTCCTCAACCACCACTGTAGACGCGTAGCCGCCAGTGACCAGCTGGGTCTGCTCTATTATGTCTGACACCGTGAACGTCTCCACAGTCTCCTCCGCGTTAGGGCCATGCGGCCGGATCACCACCCTGATCACGTCCTTCTGTGCCAGGCTCGAGATGGAGTCGGCTCCCGGGGCCAACACTGCGGTTTCTCCAGCGGCCTCCAGGGTTTGTCCACCCATTGCCAGGGTTTGTCCACCGGTTGCTAGGGTTCTTCCACCCGTTGCAAGGGTTTGCCCACCGGTCGCCAGGGTTTGTCCACCGGTTGCTAGGGTTTGTCCACCTGTTACAAGGGTTTGCCCACCGGTCGCTAGGGTTTGTCCACTGGTTGCTATGGTTAGTCCACCGGTTGCTAGGGTTTGTCCACCTGTTGCAAGGGTTTGCCTACTGGTCTCCAGGGTTTGTCCACCGGTTGCCAGGGATTTTTCACCGGTTGCCAGGGATTGTTCACTGGTTGCCAGGGTTTGTTCACCGGTTGCCAGGGTTTGTTCACCCGTTGCCAGGGTTTCTCCGGTGGCCACTTCATGAGCTTCCGTGTCACTCTGACCCTCCTCCTCCACGATCAGGTTTCGTAGTTTCCTCTGCCTCGGGTTGTAGTTCTCGGTGCGCTTGTGGATTTGACTGTGTCGTCGCAAGTGAGCCTAGACAATATTGAGAATTTAACTTTCGAAATCGGTCACTGTTTAATTTTGAACGTTAGTTGTTGATGCTGTAGCTGCATACCTGTCTGGTGAACTTGTAGCCACAGTCTGTGCATTCAAACTTTCTCATCCCTTTGTGGCGGCGCACGTGAACACGGAGTTGCTCGATAGCTGGAAGATAAGAAACACACCAACAACAAACATCACCCACACATCTCATACAATTTGATACAAAGAAATCTAACTGGAAGGATGTTTGAGACATGCCAAAATGGATAAAGGATGACACTAAAACACTAAACGCTGCCACTCTCACCTTTGAAGGTTTTGCCACATATGTTGCAGCAGTGGGGCCGGCCTTCCTGGTGTTTGCTGGCGATGTGTCGGAGGAGAGGGCCTTTTTCTGTGAAGCGCTGCTGACAAAACTCACAGCTAAATGGCCGCTCACCGGTGTGAGTACGGTGGTGCTTATCCAGACTGGCTGAGATCAAAGAAACACATATTATTCATGTATGGCTGTGAATTTATATCTGTAATAATCATACCTTATAGATTTTTATAACAATTTGTATGAATAGGGGATAGTTATTGCAGATGTTTGGCACATTAAACGGATAGTACAACCATTGGGAGCATGAGGTTTTGAACAATAAAACGTATATCAATAAACTGTGATGTTTATATAATACTAACTTCCATTGGTTACCTTGCGTTCTGAATGTTTTACCGCAGAGATGGCACTGGTAGGGCTTCTCTCCAGTGTGAACCCGTAAGTGCATGTTTAAGTTGGCCTTCTGGGTGAAAGCATGGCTGCAGAAGGTGCATATAAATGGACGCTCATTTCTAGAAACGTCAACAAACAAAAACAAAAAATATATACATTTTAGAGAATACGTCACACAATATAATAAAACAGAAAACAGGATGGTAAATCATCACTTGCCAGCAAATATCATGTGTACACAGTATGTAAAAACATATATTATACAATATATAGAACGCTACATAGTCATATATGTGGTAATTCTATATACAGTCTATATCTACAATAAATAGAAATATTACATAGTCTGGGTTAAATACTCTGTTCTGATTGGTTGGAAGCAGTGTGTGATTTCCCAATAATATGGCGTGATTCCATCTGATTTACTACTTAAATTTAATTTACATAAGTTAAACCAACCAAGAAGTCCTACCTGTGTATGGCTTTGATGTGCATCTGAAGGCCGTTTCGACTGGAAGCACGATGTCCACATTCTTCACACACGAATGGCTTCTCGCCTCGATGCTTGGACGCCTCGTGCACACGCAGCTCCGTGCGCGACAGGAAGGACTTCGTGCAAAGGGAGCACTGGACAACAAAACTGCTATTTTTAGTCAACGTAATTGCAACCTTTTTCCTATCTGAAGGGACAATTGTTGGAATTTTAAGCCAGGGGAAGGCTCTTTAACTCACCGCATGTGGCTTGGGGAGACCATGGACCTTAATTTGGTGAACTGTCAACTCCCTTTTGTGCATGAATTGTTCTGGGCATGTTGAACACTGATACAGGTCAATCAAAGAGAGGATTTAAATAATAATAATTTAAATAACAGACAAATAAAGACATACAGTATTTGTTATGCCTTTGATGGGGTGTTAATTTGTTTACTACTATGTGTGTGTTTGTGTGTGTGGTGTGTGTTCGGTGAAGACCTACCTTATTGGGCATATCCCCTGTGTGGGAGATAATGTGCAAACGTATTTCTTGCTTTTTAGTAAATGTCAGAGGGCACGTGGGGCAAGAGAAAATCTGTAATAACATATCAAATATTTGTCTCAGGAATTGATAAAAAAAATAAAATGAGAAGTTTTGATAATATCCACACTGGACTCAACCAACATATTCAAGCTATACTGACAGAAACAACAACAACATATAAACACATTCAGCTCTTTCTCACCAGCACTCTTGAACAGTTCCTGGATTGATGCTCTAAAAGGTTTTCCTTTCTGTAGTACCTCTTTCCACACTTGGCACACACGAATGGCTTCTCACCTGTATGACGCCTATCGTGAAAAGAACCGAAAAGAAACACTACATTTTAAAAATAAATAAAAATTAACAAAAGACTAGTTCACACGTGAATGGGACACACTACTTATAAACTCAGAATACAGCAATTTTTTTAATTCAAAATTATGAATTGAGAAAACTCTGTATGGTTATTAAAACATTTTCAAACTATTTTGAAAGTAAATCCATACCTGTTGTGAACTTTGAGGTAGTACTTGCTACAGAAAGTCTTGTCACATATCGAACATTGGACAGAGCCCTTTTTGGAGTCAGTATCCTCACCATTCTCGTTTTTGACCACTTTGCTACCCAATTTGCGTCTCGGTCGACAGATGGCCGTTTGTGTGGTACTTGGTTGTGCAATGGGCTCGTCTCCATCAGAGGCATTTAATCCTTCAGTATCCCCACCATCATCCACCACCTCATCATAATCATCATCATTCTTACCATAATGATCATTATCACTTTCCTCAACACCATTGTCATTTTTCTCAACTTCTAATCCAGCCATCTAAAAATGGAAAAACATACACCTTACACATTTATTTATATAATAGTAGTAATTAGAGTACAGTAATCAGAATATGGTAATCGCAATAACTCCATCCGTGCTAACATACATAATGAATTCAAGATGAGAAGTACTGCCCTAGCACTCAAAAACAAGTAGAGTAATCACAGCAGGCAGGATGAAAGTCTAAAACTCAAGCGTTATACCTCTTGTTCACTTAGAGGCTCAAGGAGACAGTGGACATCCTTGAAAGCCTTTTCACCATCTCTTTCCACAGGTATCACGGCTGTTTCCTTCTCCAGGGAACCTCTCTTCACTTTCCCGTGAGGTGAGAACTCTTCCGGGGGGCTCTCGCCAAGCAGTCGCCTGGGGCCCTTGACTTTCCTTCCAGATCGAGTGGTTGTCGTGGCAACGTCATCATTGGTACTGTCAAGGGGGGAGGTGTCAAGTGATGTGTCATCGACGGCCTCATTCCGTGGGATACAAGAGGATAAAAGCGCAGTTTGGGACTTCCTAGGTCGACCCCTTTTTCGTTTGACGATCTGAGTGGGTTCCCGAGGACCTTCCTCAAACTGCTGACAGAGTGTGAGTGCTTCTGGTACACCTAGACAAACAGCGGCATTCTGAACATTCTCCAGGTTAAGTGAATCTAGCTTCAATTCTCCTGTGTAGAAAAAGTCTAGGAGCAGTTTGAGGCCATCAAGGGGGCACTCCTCAAGACAGATCTCCATGCAAGGCCAGGCAGGCGTCTCAGCCTCCCTCTGGAATAGCTCACTGAAACATGCCAAAATGTTGCGGTGTGCGTAGCAAACCTCCTCTTCATTTTTGACACTGAGCATGGCATCACAGAACTGACGCAGTGCCCTCTGCTGGTTGAGGGAAGACAACACATGTTGGGCATGGACGCTTTCCTTGGCAAGCATCTCTCACATTCCAGGTTGGACAGTTGACCAGAATGTTGCTGTCTAAAAATTAGATTTTCTAAAAAAAAGAATTATAATAATAAAAAAAATATTAGATATAATAGTCTAGTATTTCGAGTGTATCTGTGTGGGTGGGTGTTAGGATGAGCAATATGAAGTGCCTAATAATTAACATGAAAGGGTAGATTGATACCCTTTGACCAGATTGCTATTTCAAACCTTGGTACAAACAGAGCCCAACCCTCTGTAAGGGCCTGCAGTGTCAGAAAGATAAAAGTCCATATACTTGCAAATGTTTAAATATGTGGAGTTTCATTTTAGGAAGGTATGCATACAAACTAATTAAATAATACAACTGGATGCAAACAGGACACAATCTGATAATAAAATGTATATTTCTATTATAGTTAATTACACGAAAGAATATTACGTATTCATAAATAAATAATTGTACGTTTCTCCAATAATTTCTCAGAATAAATTAAATATATGAAACGGGTAGGTTAAAGATAAATTAAGTTATGGCCAATCCCTAGCCTTGCAGACTATACACATCTTGACGTTTATTAAACAACGCATATTTTTAAAGACGCTCCCTTAGCGCAGTATGCTCCAGACAGCTGTCATTTTGGACTTACATTTGCATAATGAAGATACTTGAATATTTCCGCTGATGTTAGAGGGCTGCATAGTTGTCAGATTGTTGTAAATAGGTTTTTAGAAAGCAGCTAGCATCAACTGTCACATTACATGCTCTTGTTTCAACTAGGCCCAAAAGGAAAAGGATGTGACGTTGTATATCGCTGGCAAACTGCGCTCCAATTGTTTGTGGCCCCTTATTCTTTGCCGAAATTAGCACTAAGCTAACGCGTGAAATTGTACACAAGCGTCCACCTAAACGTTAGTTATTAAAATAATTTAGATTTTGTTAATTTGATGTTCTCATATATTCATATTCGATATAATGTCTAAAACTATTTTGAAGGCAGGGTTGTTAAGGTGAAAAAGGTTGGCCAAACAAACTCGGCTGGTGCGGTTGTGGTGTCTCTCGGATGCTGCTGTCGTGTCAACACGTCATGATCTAGCGTGTGGTTAGCTTGAAAAGAAGAAACGTGAGCTAGTGAAAAACGTGGCTCTGCAACTGTCAAGACATCAAGCTTCTGTCAGATATTGACGCAACGAGTGGTGCAGCCTTATTGCATTAGAAATAACATTTTAATCGGGGGGTAAGTGCTTAAAACGTTGCCTATTTAATGTTAGCTAGCTAGTTAACGTTTGCAGACATGTGCTAGTTGGCTATGCGCGCTAGAAACGTTACCCATGCTTATTTTTCTGGGTCTATCTATTGCTGTTTGATGACTTGCGGTTTGATGATGAACGTTGATATAATACACTACAGTCACAATATTATAATGTTAGCTGTGTTCATAAGATTTTGCTCTTATACTTACCGTGTTACGGTAGACTAGTTGGCTAACGTAAACTACCGGTTTGATCATTTGCCGAACGTTCAAGTTTGGATAATATTGTATTTCTACGTTCGCTTACCAGGGTTCCCCCCATAGTTGCGTTTGAATACCAGCTCAACAATTTACTTCACAAACATGAAGGTGCGTCAAAGTTCCAAAAAGAAGTCTCAAAAGAATGAGAGGCCTCAGAAAAAGACGAACAAGTGGGTCAAGAAGAACTTCAGGACCCCCATCTCATCAAAACCTGCCGTGGATGAGGCGACTGTAATGTCCTTTGCAAATGTAAACAAGAAGCCTCATCTGAAGCGACTAAAAAACAAAGCTAAGGCCGTGAAGGACACCGAGAATCCAGCTACTTGGCAAAGGAACTCCCATGCCCACACTAATGGCAAGTCAGAATTGAAAATTAACAGCAATACAGATGAAGATGACCAGGACTGGGGTGCCTATGCTCAGTCTGTTCTTCAGAATGGTGTGGGAAGCTCAAATGGCAACGTGGATCAAAGCACAAGCAGATTAGACGAAGAGTCGTTTCATCTCTGTGCAGAGAGGGACGACGTCAACAAGCGTGCAGTGCTGGTCATGCAGAGGGGCCAGGTACGTCACACAAAAATAACACTTAAGATGTTCATGGAAACAGGCTACGGATACTATCATCATTAATGCTGTTTTGTTGTGCTGTTGTTGTCTCATACTTGTTCTGTAGACTTTGTGCTTTCGTGGGAAGTGCCAGTTGAGCTGCTTGTATGGCCGAGTGGAAGTGATGGGTTTCACCATCGAGGAAGGACAGCAGTCCTACCCGCTGTTTTCCCCGGCCACCCACTGTCCTCTCACAATTACAGCTGTTGGTCAGAGCTCTGAATCAGATACCACCGGAGCCAGCGACGGGAACCGCATGGATGCCTTGGCTGTGTTACGCAAGTATCTCAACTCAAGTAAGAAAACATACAGTAACTGAGCTTATTTTTCCAGTCAATAAATATTTGTATTTTTGAACAAAGTCTCAAACAATTTTTCTTAAAACTGTTCCTATGATCAATGTAAATTATATTTTGTGCCACCAACGATTTTATTACATTCTACCTTTCCCTTTATTCTCGTATTTGTTTGTTGTTATGTTGTCGTTTCCAGGTCAGCGTAAAAGGCTGTTGAACTGGGTGAATTGCAACTCTTGTCTGATTCTGCTGGAGCCTCTGGAGACCTCACTGACTCGCTTCCTGTCCACAATGCCTGACCTCGAAGATCTGTTTGAACCCACGCAAGTAAGTCCTATTCCATTCCTTTCCAATAGACTTCAAAATTTTATTTTTTCCATCTGTTGCAATACATTTTCACAATGAGCAGGAATAGAATATGCAATGACCACATCCACATAACTATGGTATACAATCAGTATTAAAACCGTGGTTACTTTGACAAAAAATCGAATGCCATTTAACAGTGAAATGTGACGCTCAATAATAATAAAAAAAAGGTGCACTTTTGAAACTGTGCCCCACTTGATGTTTTGCAGAAAGAATTCATGTCAGCCATGCTGGATACACCTATAAATTTCATGGGCATCACTCCACTGCACGACACCACCGGGGGTCTGAAGGTCTCAAAGAGCTACAGGGACACTCTAGATGCACTGGTCCATGCCTGTAAAGGTATATAACCTTTTCATGTTTTATTTTCTGTGACAATGTTTCTTTCATGTTGCATGTATACTGACAACTGGTACGTTGATCCTGCATCACCTACTCATTGTGTTTTGCCTACAGGGGATGTAGACGGCTGTCCTGTGATTCTTGTTTGTGGTGGTAAGAATGTAGGGAAGTCGACATTCATCCGTCACCTCATCAATACTTTACTCAACCAGTAAGTTTCTTATGACTAGGGAGATGTGCCACTTTCTCTTGCCATATCTTGCAAAGTATTTTGATGTTGCATTTTATTATAGTCGCGTGTGTGTGTGTGTGTGTGTGTGTGTGTGTGTGTGTGTGTGTGTGTGTGTGTGTGTGTGTGTGTCTGCAGCACAACCAGTGTGGACTACATGGAAGGTGACCTGGGTCAGACAGAGTTCACTCCGCCAGGCTGTCTCTCCATATCATCTGTCTCAGAGCCCCTCCTGGGTACGTTCTGTATATTCTTCTTAATGGTCATTACTCAGGTACAGTTCAAGTTTTTGAAATCCCTTGAAATAAGCAATATGTCAGTGACATGCAAGCAGTTTATTGTTGCCTGGTTCTGAGGACTTGGATGTGCTATAGTTATTGTTTAAATTTTTTTCAGGTCCCCCATTCACTCACCTGCGCACCGCAGAGCACATGATCTATTTTGGCCAGACTACTTGTGATTCTGATGCGACCCGCTACTTAGACACTCTCAAGGCGTTGTGGCGTCTGCGCTCGGCGAGCCAAGAGGCTCCAGTTATCATCAACACTTTGGGATGGGTCAAAGGTTAGTCAACCAAAGAGTGAGCCCTTTTTAGTGACTCCCTGTTCAACGTTAAAGCAATATTATCTGATCATGCTGCCAAATTAAATCTTTTTAAAGTAATATTCATAAATGTATAATCTAATACATTTTCTAGTCTTTAGTGGAATAAAGATTAGATATTTTTCTTGTGACATACGAAAATCATCATAACCTATAACTTCTCGATTAGATTTTTGCATTGTTTTAAAGTGTTGAGTTAGTAGAGCGGCTTTGGGATAAACTTATTATCAACGTTTTGTTTTTTTGTGAGAAAATTTTGCCTAACATCTCCTATTACTAACTAATTAGTTATCGCAAGTCTACAGGTCTCTACAACTAAAATAACTGAAATATGGTGCCTTTTTCCTGCCGTGTGTATGGTGTCAACAGGTCTGGGACTTCAGCTGCTGGTCGACATTATCCGTCTGTTCCCAGTGTCTCACGTGGTTCAGATCAGCCACAACGGACCGGCCCAGTGTCCCACCCTCACCCCAGAGCACATGAGGTCAGCCCAAGGCTTTCTCACCCAACCCCCGGCCCAGACGGCACTGGATGAATTTATGGAGAACCACAGCACGCCCAGGAGTTACACTCATCATCCCATCAGCGCCGAATTTGAAGGAGCAGGGCGGGTTGGAAGATTGTACGTTTCTCCAGATGTTTCACCGTTGTGCCCCGGTCACCGTTCGACGTCTAAATGTGCTCGGAATTCCCCTAATCCATCTGTTTGCCTTGGCTGACAGGAAGTACCAGCGTAGTGCTGGCCATCGAGAGCTAGCTGTGTTGGCCTACTTGAGCCAGCTGCAGAGCCCGGACCATGGGCCAACGAGACCCCTACACAGCCTTACCCCTTATCAAGTAAGCAGGGCTTTTCTGTTCCAAACGATTCCTCCCTTACTGAAACGTAGTAATCATTCTAAATTGCGATTTAAAACTTGACACCAAATATCTTCTGGATTTTTAAGCACTTACATGTACAGTGCATCCGGAAAGTATTCATACCCCTTTACTTTTTCCACATTTTATCATGTTACAGCCTAATTCCAAAATGGATTAAATAAAAAAAATGTCTCTACATTCTACATACAATACCGCATAATGACAAAGTGAAAAAAGTTTAGAATTGTTTGCAAATGTATTAAAAATAAAAATCTAAAATATCACATGTACACAAGTATTCACACCCTTTACTCAATACTCTGTTGAAGCTCCTTTGGCAGCAATTACAGCCTCAAGTCTTCTTGAGTATGATGCTACAAGCTTGGCACACCTATTTTGGGGCAGTTTCTCCCATTCTTCTTTGCAGATCGTCTCAAGCTCCATCAGGTTGGATGGGGAGCGTCGGTGCACAGCCATTTTCAGATCTCTCCACGATGGCCAGGTGATGAGCAGTGCCTGGTTTCCTCCAGACATGACGCTTGGCATTCAGGCCAAAGAGTTCAATCTTGGTTTCATCAGACCAGAGAATTTTGTTTCTCATGGTCAGAGTCCTTTAGGTGCCTTTTGGCAAACTGCATGCGGGCTGTCATGTGCCTTTTACTGAGGAATGGCTTCCGTCTGGCCACTCTACCATAAAGGCCTGATTGGTGGAGTGCTGCAGAGATGGTTGTCCTTCTGGAAGGTTCTCCCATCTCCACAGAGGAACACTGGAGCTCTGTCAGAGTGACCATCGGGTTCTTGGTCACCTCCCTGACCAAGGCCCTTCTCCCCCGATGGCTCAGTTTGGCCAGGTGGCCAGCTCTAGGAAGAGTCCTGGTGGTTCCAAACTTCTTCCATTTTCTAATGATGGAGACCACTGTGCTCGTTGGGACCTTCAATGCTGCAGACATTCTTTTGTACCCTTCCCCAGATCTGTGCCTCGATACACTTCTGTCTCGGAGGTCTGACAATTCCTTGGACTTCATAACTTGGTTTGTGCTCTGACATGCACTGTCAACTGTGGGACCTTATATAAACAGGTGTGTGCCTTTCCAAATCATGTCCAATCAATTGAATTTACCACAGGTGGACTCCAATCAAGTTGTAGAAACATCTCAAGGATGATCAGTGGAAACGGGATGCCCCTGAGCTCAATTTTGAGTGTCACAGCAAAGGATGTGAATACTTATGTACATGTGATATTTTATTTTTATATTTTTAATACATTTGCAAAAAATTCAAAAAAACTTTTTTCACTTTGTCATTATGCGTGTAGAATGTTGAGATATATTTTTTTTTTATCCATTTTGGAATTAGGCTGTAACATAATAAAATGTGGAAAAAGTGAAGGGGTATGAATACTTTCCGGATGCACTGTACTTGGGACATGATTCACTAATGTGATGACAGCAATCTTCTCATGGATTTAACGCAGTCAAATTAGTTCTTTATTGTTTTGCATGAAGATCTATTTTCCTTGTAGATAAGTGTATAGTTGTTGTTGTGTGGATGGTCTGACTTTGTGCTGCTCTCCCAGGTCCCTCATTCAGCTGTGGCCGTTGGGGTGGTCCACCGCGACCTGCAGCCGAGCCACATGATGTACGCCTTAAACGCCAACCTGGTGGCACTGTGCTGCTTGGGAGAGAAAGTGATCAGCAAGGGAGGCCCTGTGCTGCTCTCAAAGGCCCCTACTTGCTCCTGTGTAGGCTTTGGTACGTTTAGTATGACCCAGAGGAAATAGCCATGTTCACACTGCTGCGTCCCTAACTGAGCCGAGACCGTGCTTGTGTTGTTGTTCCTCTGTGGTAGTAGTAACATTTGTGGTTTGTGAACAACAGGAATAATCTAGACGGACTTGGAAGGCTATTTTAGAGGTTTCTATTTTGTTTTAAATGTAGAGTAGGTAATTCTATCAAACCTCTTTAAATATATATACAGTACCAATGAAACACTTTGGACACACTTACTCATTCAAGTGAATGGGAAAGTGTGTCCAAACGTTTGACTGGCACTAGATATATATTTTATTCATATGACTAATATATCATTTTTGACTATTGTTTTAGTTAATTAATCATTAAAGCACATTGAGTATTGTCATTATTTATAACTAGCCAGGAATCCAAAATCTGAGCTGGAATTGAGCCCATGGTTTAAAGGTTTTCAGAGCCATCAGAAGTATGAAGTTGAAACATTTATGTGTTGTTTGAAATTAAACAATAGTAATAACTTTAATTTATCTGTGTGTCTCTCCAGGTATTGTCCGAGGCATAGACGTGCAGCGAGGCCTCTATTTTGTTCTCACACCTGTCGAGCCGTCTGTCCTGGCGCAGGTCAACTGTTTCCTACTGGGGAAGATCTTGCTTCCCAGCGCAATCTTCACAACACAGGTCAGAGGATATGTCATATTGTTGTCTGTACGGAACACGCTGCAATCTTACTACTTCACTTTATCTCATTTGCATTTATGTCATTTGTGGCCCAGCGATCACAGGGTATTACACTTATTTATTACATTTATTTAATAGTTTTCTTTCACTTTTCTCTCTGAAATGTACTGTAATTCCTTCTTCCCTTGTCTGCTGTTTTGGAAAACATTTGTATGAATAAACGTTTTGTAATTTAGTTCTCATATGAAGCTTCCAGCTAATGCAAAAACTTTAAATCTTCTTCCTCCATTTGTTTTAGCTGGGTATCGAAGAAGAGCCACCATATGTTTCTACCGACTACAACTTTGTTTTCAGCGGAGGATTGCGTCCATTCAGAAAAACGACGAGGCCCACTCAAAAGAACTTGTAAGCCGACACATTGGTTCTTGTTCAATGTTTTGTTGTCGAATGTACCGAACTGAGAATAAAGGCCTGGCGATTCACAATCAGATGTGGGATCTTCTGACGTACTCGTGGATATTTAGCTTTCAGGCTTTTATTTTGAAAACCGTTTCTTGAAAACGGTTCTTTTGGCGCAGGATTCTCAACACTTAAAAGACATTTTACTTCGATTAAATTCATTTAGAAACAAGAAGAGGATTTTGTATGCCCTTCCTAGACAAATCCCCAAACACATTTGACAGTGATATGAAATAGTTTGTATTTGTGTTTTCATAAGATCTACAGCTAATGCTTTTGTTTGCCTGTTTTTGGTAGGTGACATTCCAAAGTCAAGATTGTATACTTTTGTGGATTATTAAATACGGATTTATACTGTTGTTCAAGACTCGGGCTTTTCTTCTCTTTTACAGGACACTTCATTTATGTGTTTAATTTTTTTTTATTGACCCTTTTGAAAAGCTATGCCACTTATCTTTTGAAAGTTTGTGTTTTTTTTAAGCTATTGTTTGTGAGAGATGTCACAGATGGTCAGGTACATGCATAGCTATATCTTAAAGATCACGTATGAATCATTTCAATCATCATAATTTTTATACTTGTCAATGTTAAATGGTTGTAAATATTAACTTTTCTATTGTTGAAAAACCTATGAATGGAGAAATATTTCTCATACGTTTGAGTAGAAGCAAAGAGACTGCTAAATTACTGCAGTTTATACTGGCCCAAAAAAATAAATCTTGTTCTATGGTGTGTTAGTTATTGTCTCCTCTTGGAGGCACTGTTTTTCACAAGCTTTTATCTAGGATCGGTGAACTGCCAACAAATACAACTTTTGTTTTGTTTCTATTTATTTTTCTACATTCTGTGTTTTTACCTACAGCTATGGATACAGAAATAGACTGGAAGAAAGTGTTTGTTCTTAACTGAAAAAAAGACAACTTTGGTTTTAACAGAATTTCTTAACTAACTCAATTATAGATGACAAAACTTGGGACACAATTATCTCTACTTTGCCACACCTTTTGTTGTCATGAAATCCAGTGGTCCTTGGGGCAATTTACCAACTACTAAAAAAAGTGGAATTTTTATATCATGCTTTTCACATTGAAGATGTGCTATTGTAACTTTCCCCATATTTTCCCTGTGCTTTGCTTTGTTGACAAGTTCTCACCTTTGTCAAAAGTAGGGGTCATACAAACAAAATGAGGTGCATTGTGACAGTAATTGTTTTGCTTTTGTCAGGTCAGTAGTTTTCCCATGGGCTCATATGACCTAATGAGATGGTTGAAGGTCCCCACTAGGTAGTCCAAATAAAGCTGACTGGTTTAAAATAAACATTGGGTGCCACTTTGTGAAATTCTGCAATTGTTTAACTGTTGTTCAAACCGCAAGGTTTTCGGTTTTATGTGGGTTGGGTTGTTCAGGGTGATGAGCATTGGGGTAAAACATCTGTCATGATCATAGATCTTGTGTTTAGAATGAACGTGAAAATGTGGATGCATGGACTTGTGTGGCAGGTAGAGAGAGAGAGAGAGTGGGTGGATGTGTGTGGGTGTTTAAATGGGATGTTCAATTACTTGATTATAAATAAAAATTTGTCAAAGGTCAAAGCAGTAGGTATAACCAAAATGTTCTCTCCATGAGTAAAATAAAATATGACGCTTTCTTAGGGTATTTCTCTGCTGCTTATGGAGGTATAGCGCAATTTGGTTCTTGGTTTAACAAATTCTTGTGCTTGCTTGGCCATTGGCCAGACTGAAGAAATAAGTACTTTAATGGTTTGACTACCGTTAAACTCAACTATGTAAAGACTTCACAGTTCTGCCATTTAGGCCTATGGCATGGTGACCAGGCACGATCTCTACAAACAACAACAACCAGAAATAAATTAATGGGTGTGTTTTGAGTTAGCCTGCTGCATAAACTGGTCACAGGGTGATTGATGCAGTGCCTTCACATTAGGTGCAATGACCATGGTGCATGCCGCATGGAAATCCATGTGAGCCACATTTCACTGATAGACTGTAATAGAAAGAGAGGAAAAAATCCCTTTGAAGAAATCATATGGTACATATGGCATCTGCAATAAGGTTATTAGGTTCTTGGTTTGGCTGGGTCTATGGCCTGAATGGCATCCAGCAAAAGGTATGAGGACCACCTGTCTGAAAGGCACACTCATGCAGAGCCATGCTTCCATAGGTTTGGTTAGTCTGAGAAAAAGGGCTAGGCTGTACACACATGGTGGCACATGTAGCCTACTGTTGGGAACATAATATTTATTATAAAATAATTACCATTATCATAATGAAATTCCACAATAGCACTGTGCCTTATCTTCTAAATCTGAATGTGTACTGTGTTTTTGTACATGTAAATTGAACAAGAAGTGACTGTTATCGTAAAATATGCACAATAAAAACAACAACACTGATGAGGGGAATTGTCATCATAACCACATAACAATGTAAACTTACGATCGTGTGGGAAATTGTCAATCCCTCTGACTGACCCTCTAATGTAGCCTAGATGTTTGCCATAGGTCCAACATGCAAAATAAGGATTCATAACTATTATAAAATTGAAAATCGAAGCTGTATGTGAGAGAATGCTTAGCCTGTTGTATGCCTAATAAATGCATTTATTTCACATTTGTAACACACACTATCTGCAACTGTTATCTCAAGCAGTTTAATTTAGCGCCTCTAGCGGTAACACGAGGACACTGCCACTTCAATATGAAGCTGCAGTGCAAGCCTCTGTAGATTCAGGTTCATTGAATGAATGGGAAAGGCTTGATGGTTGAAAGTCGAAGAGGAACCAACCCCCCGACGGTGAGACAAGGCGGAGATAAAAAGAAAAAAAGAAAAGCCAACAACTTCAAACAACGTGCAGAAAAAAAAACCTTACCTCGATCGAATATACGGCTAAAATGGGTTTGTCGACAACATTCCCTGCTGGTGAGAAGACAACGTTCATTCACCGACGGGATAAAAAAATCGGATTAGGACGTCGATGATTTTTTTTGTTGTTGTTGAAAGCAGCAACAGGTTAGTTAGCCTGTTGCATAAATAAGGACGCCGTTGTAATGTATAGGAACATTTTCACCATCTGCTATGTGGCATGTATTTTATTTTAGGTAGCACACAAGTGTGGTTTAGTGACATTTCCAGTGACCATGAAGCGTGCTTGCTGCATCTTTTTTCTCTGCCACCGAGCCATTTCAACGATCTGCCGAACAATTTCAATGGATAATTTTTTGGGGGGGAGATGGAAATTTACACAAATTGAGTAATATCGTGTCATTGAGAGGACTATAAATTAGACATCAATATCTTGTTACTGCCAAAGCTGCAGGGAGTAATTTAGGCCTGCTGGGAATTTTTTTTACTGTTCATAGATGGTTCCTAACAAGTGGACAAAGATGAACTCAGTTCTTCACAAGTCACCTCCAAGGAGTTGGCTTGGTCTTCGATTACGACTTAGTAAGTGCCTTTATTTATATCGCCTCTTGCGCTTGTACGATAACAAATGATTTCACCAATAAAAATATTCATTGATGTTGGGCTGCACATATTCGAAACTGTGGGAATGTAGGTACCATCTGCGTGCTACCACGATTAGACGCATACTTGGCAAATAATTGGTTGATAGATCTCGTGAAGCTTGTCGCTCAGAGGCAGCATTAATCATTTGTCATATTGACTAATACATGTGTGATTAATATCTACGTCATTGTCTGAATGCAAAACACACGATTTTCAATGATAAAATCGACTATATACTACACGTTAAGCTCCAGATCAGAAATGTATCTGGAGAGTCACGATATAGAGTGGCACATTATGTTCAGAATCTAAACAAAAGGCACTGTCAATTGACCCAGGGGCAGCAAATCTTTACTGGAAGGACGACTTCTACTGTGATCAGTAGTCTAGTTTACTAAGCCAAGCCATAGCCTCCAAAGTTTTTGGCAAGTGACCTAAGAAGGAAGGATTTATCACAGTTAAAAGGCTCCTGAAGTATTCTTCCGATTTTAGCCAGAGAGGTTTATCCATATAGGACATCGTCTGCCTTTTTAGTTGTGCACTGCCAAACAAATTTGTGATGGAATTTGGTTCACCTGCTTAATCTCTTCCAGAAATATTGATTACATTTTTCCAAACTAAATTCACCTTCCTACTCATCTTCCAAGAATATTGAGCAGACAAAAATGTTTATTAGGACTCTCGGTTGGACTGAATTATTTAGTCAATGCATACAAACCAAGTTATATTTCAGTTCACAATGTGTGTGTGTGTGTGTGTGTTCTGGTAATCATCACGTTATGGGGACTACAATCTGTTTACACAGTCACGTCGTGGGGACCTCTTGCAGAGTGGGGACCAAAAACCAGGTCCCCATGGGGCCAACCATTTAAAATGAATGCAGGAGCGACTCTGAAGGTGCCTGAGTGGTTTTTAGCATTGGCCCATACCGCATGTTTTCCCGTCAGTGTGTGTGTGTGTGGGGTGCTCGGTTGCGGCCCCCTATAGTTTACAATTGGTAATGCACTCACTGCTCCACACACACACATTCCAAATATGGTTGGGTAACGCCCACTTCCTGGTCCTCGGTAGGCTGATGGTTTTTCATAAAACTTAAAAAAACACACCACTCAGTATGTTTAATTAATATTCTGGAAAGTTCCCCCACCTTAAGCAAGACGCATGCTCCCTGCCTCAACCAGCGGAGTGTATTGTCCAATCCATCAAGGTAAGCATTTTATCCGAACTGCTATTACTATTTACAATATATCTTACTTTTTTAGAATGTACAGATGTTGAACGCCATAGGCAAAGGCTAAACATAAAAACAAATGTATACATGTGGGCACGTTGGCAAAAGAAGTGAATGAGCTAGCGATCTAGCTAGCCATTAATTCGCGCTAACATTACAAGTTGGCTTGGATGGTTAACAATATGAAATAGCTAGCGATGCTAACAAACTAGCGATGCTAGCATGCTAGCGATGCTAACAAGCAATAGACGCTAGCATATCAAGCTAGCTATGCTCATAAGCTAGCGATGCTAACAAGCTAGTGACGCTAGCAAACTGTCTAAGCGCGTTGCTAGTGGTTAGAGAGTTAGCTTATCAGCTGGGTAGATATGGGAAGATGGAGATCGGGAGCTAGTACATGTTTCATTTTGTTCAGGTTAGCTTTTCTTAGAAACAGTAAGTTTGCTTAGAAACAAGTTATTCCTTGCTGAGGGGTTCAAACCTTCACCAGGGCCTTCTGTACAAATATGAATGTTGTACCATTTTGTACACATTTAGAATACCCAATGTTACAGATGCATTTTCGTGTAAAAAATATTTACATAGTTTATATTGGTACATTTTCTGGCACCAGTAATTTGTATTGTTTTCATAAATTTATCTGAGGTGTAGTTTGTCTTTGGTAACAAAAGACTGCTGAGGTAACTTGATTTTCATTTAGTCTGCAGCTGTACTCTTGCCAGCTAAGGAGCTAAGAACTTGTAGAGGAGTGGAACACAAGGTAAGCACATGTGTATGACAAACCAGCATAACCAGTGTTCAACCCTTCACTTAGGTTAACTAGCTCTAATTAATTTGCAGGACCAAACAATTGGCAAATAACTTTAAATTACAAAATTAATAAACTTTTATTTAGTTATGACAATGTCCAATTGAAATAGCGGTCCTCAAATGTTACACTAAAATAGGAAACACTATTTCTGTGTGACTGATTTCCGTTGGGAGGCATTAGAAATAGAAATTGTGTTGAGTGTACATTTAACATCAATGTAGCCTTTAAATTCCAAGCCACCCTCAAAGTACAGCTGATAGAAAATTATTTAAACTTAGTGCAGCAGGCACAGTGTTCAGTGAGTGTGCAATGTTTCTGTGAAGTATACCTAATGAAATCCATTAGAAGTTTATTTGTTATAAAGAAATGCATTCATGAAACCATATGGATTTGTCATAAGGATGCTAGCCAAACACGTTATGTCGACTGTAGCTTGAAGCAATTGAACCAGTGATAGATAATTAAAGCTGGGATGAAAGTTTTTTTGTCACTGAATCCAATTAAATTATTTTTTTTACATGTCGCTGCAGTTTGAAATGCCCCTACGGATCAGTCCCATTAAAGATGCAATGCATCATGTTGTTTCAAAGACTGACAAAACAAGCAAACTAGATGTGAAGTGCATCAATGCAGTGAAAGGTAAACTGGTGTCTAATGTGGGCATTTTTCAGTTAATAATTAATAACATCTGATGAGCAACTAATGCAAAATGTTGTGTTACATTAATAGCCATTAGTTTGCAGCTAATCACAAATCAGCTGCCATCTATTGAGGTAGTTTTTTGTGTTATTGCTTTCCATCTACAAGGTGTGTATTTGTAAACATATTAACATAGACTAATTTGTAATGGTGGAATGGATATGCTTTCTGATTTTGTTGAATTTAAAAATATATATTTTTCTTTTGTTTTTACAGGACGTGGTATATTTGCACAGAGTTCAATTTGCAAAGGAGATTTTATTGCTGAATATAGAGGAGATATGATAAATGATGCTGAATACCAGAGAAGAAAACGACTTTACCACCCATCATGTACTGCATTCATGTTTGCGTTCAAGTGGAGAGAGAAAACATGGTGGTAAGACTAAGTTGCACCTAAACTATAATCCTTATACTATACTACAATACCATACTGTAAACTGTAACTATAGGCTCTGATTTTGAGGTATACATCATCTATTCAACATTAATAAAGTTGGTCTTGGACATTCAATAAATGTCCTTTAACAATGTGTATCTGCAATGTAAATTTAGAATCGTGTCATAGGTTGAAGTATACTTCACATAGAATAATTATTTTCCCAAAAACCAGGACATTTATGTGATATTTATTTTTCCCCATTTCTCATGTTTCCATCTTTTTAAGTATTGATGCCTCAAGAGAAGATGGATCGTTTGGACGGCTAATTAATGATGACCACAAACATCCTAACAGCAAAATGAAAAAGATTGATGTGAATGGAAATCCACACCTTTGTTTGTTTGCCCTGAACGACATTAAAGAAGGAGAAGAAATTACCTATGATTATGGAGATGCAGACTGCCCATGGAGAACGCAAGTATGTTGCACAACTACACAGTGTGCACAGTATGGGTCAAAGTTTCGCAGAATGTATTAAATACGTACAACTTATCTCTTTCTATTTCAGTAAAAGGGCAATTGGCAAACTAAGAAAAAAACGTACATGCTTGAATAAACAAAATATCAAGTGGTATCAGGATTATTTTAGGATTACTTCTAGTTGCAATCCATGATTTAGCCCACAGTTATTTAGACTCTTCTTACACAGGAACAGGCACTAGACAAGCGCAAACATTACTAAGGTTTTCAGAAGCTACTGAAGGTTTGTTTGGGTCAGATATGTTTGAGGACTGATGTACATTCACATTCTTCGCATCTCAATGATTTTGTCTGAACAAGTCATCAGTCTAATTGAGTGTTAGGCAGTGTTTACATCAAATTGACCATTTGTTTATGTCTTTATATTCTAAAATATTGTCATGGTAAAATATGTGTTCACAGACAGCCAGCGATACAGCCAATCTAATGGTCATGGAGGACTCACATCCTTCTCTAACGTCATGTGCTCAGACGGATGACGCTACTGTTGAGAACAACACTCCTCAAGAGGCAAGTTCATGTCTATCACTTCAAATGTAACTCGACAGTCTCTTACAGTCATGCTTTGTGTGTGGATGAGTGTGTTTTTAAGTAGCTAAAGAAGGAAGGAAGTCTATTGTGATGTTAATCTATGTGAATCAATACAGCCAAACAGTTAAATGTAATGGACAAAGAAAATTAATGGTAGTGGGATATTTAGAATCCATTTTAACGTTCAGAGGAATTTTTTTTAATCATTTAATTATCAGTATATTCTAAACATCCACGAAGTCCCCACAGCACATCTGCAGCCAGTGTTTGAATTTGGACGCAACTGGTCCCCATGAGCAACTGTAACATTGTGTGAATGGTCCTCACAAAGCCTGTATGATTTAGGATGTGTGAGTGCAGACAGCTTTGCTGGGCAGGATGAATATTTTAATATAACATTGTGTGAATGGTCCCCATAAAACCTGTATGATTCAAGATGTGTGAGTGCAGACAGCTTGGCTGGGCGGGATGAAATATTTTTATATAAATTTGATATTGTTTGTCTTAATGTCTGCTGTATATTGGCATGCATTATGTCTCAATGACTTTGTCTGAACAAGTCATCAGTCTAATTGGGTGTTAGGTAGTATTTACATCAAATTGCCCATTTGTTTATGTCATCAAATTCAAAAATATTGTCATGGTAAAATATGTGTTCACAGACAGCCAGCGATACAGCCAATCTAATGGTCATGGAGGACTCACATCCTTCTCTCATGTCATGTGCTGAGACGGATGACGCTACTGTTGAGAACAACACTCCTCAACAGGTAAACTCATGTTTATCACTTCAAATTTAACTCTACAGTCTCTTACAGTCATGCTTTGTGTGTGGGTGGGTGTGTTTTTAAGTAGCTAAAGAGGGAAGGAAGTCTATTGTGATGGTAATATAATGCAAATCAATACAACCAAACAGTTTAATGTAATGCACATAGAGAGTTAATGGCAGTGATATATTTAGGACAGATTTTAACGTTCAGAGGGATTTTTTGTATTGTTTAATTATCAGTCTATTCTAAACACTTACAAAGTCCCCACAGCACACCTTCAGCCAGTGTTTTAATTTGGACACAACTGGTCCCCATGAGCAACTGTAACATTGTGTGAATGGTCCCCACAAAGCCTGTATGATTTAGGATGTGTGAGTGCAGACAGCTTTGCTGGGCAGGATGAATATTTTAATATAACATTGTGTGAATGGTCCCCATAAAACCTGTATGATTCAGGATGTGTGAGTGCAGACAGCTTGGCTGGGCGGGATGAAATATGTTTATATAAATTTGATATTGTTTGTCTTAATGTCTGCTGTATATTGGCATGCATTATATCTCAATGACTTTGTCTGAACAAGTCATCAGTCTAATTGGGTGTTAGGTAGTATTTACATCAAATTGACCATTTGTTTATGTCTTCATATTCTAAAATATTGTCATGGTAAAATATGTGTTCACAGACTGCCAGCGATACAGCCAATCCAATGGTCAAGGAGGACTCACATCCTTCTCTCACGTCATGTGCTCAGACGGATGACGCTACTTTTGTAAACAACACTCCTCAAGAGGCAAGTTCATGTCGATCACTTCAAATGTAACTACAGTCTCTTACAGTCATGCTTTGTGTGTGGATGAGTGTGTTTTTAAGTAGCTAAAGAAGGAAGGAAGTCTATTGTGATGTTAATCTATGTGAATCAATACAGCCAAACAGTTAAATGTAATGCACATAGAAAGTTAATGGTAGTGGGATATTTAGGATCAATTTTAACGTTCAGAGGGATTTTTTATATCATTTAATTATCAGTAGATTCTAAACATCCACGAAGTCCCCACAGCACATCTGCAGCCAGTGTTTGAATTTGGACGCAACTGGTCCCCATGAGCAACTGTAACATTGTGTGAATGGTCCCCACAAAGCCTGTATGATTTAGGATGTGTGAGTGCAGACAGCTTTGCTGGGCAGGATGAATATTTTAATATAACATTGTGTGAATGGTCCCCATAAAACCTGTATGATTCAGGATGTGTGAGTGCAGACAGCTTTGCTGGGCGGGATGAAATATTTTTATATAAATTTCATATTGTTTGTCTTAATGTCTGCTGTATATTGGCATGCATTATATCTCAATGACTTTGTCTGAACAAGTCATCAGTCTAATTGGGTGTTAGGTAGTATTTACATCAAATTGCCCATTTGTTTATGTCATCATATTCTAAAATATTGTCATGGTAAAATATGTGTTCACAGACCGCCAGCGATACAGCCAATCTAATGGTCATGGAGGACTCACATCCTTCTCTCACGTCATGTGCTCAGACGGATGACGCTACTGTTGAGAACAACACTCCTCAACAGGTGAATTCATGTCTATCACTTCAAAGTTAACTCTACAGTCTCTTACAGTCATGCTTTGTGTATTGGTGTGTGTTTTTAAGTAGGTTTGGAAGGAAGGAAGTCATTGTGATGGTAATCTAATGTGAATCAATCCAGCTAAACAGTTTAATATAATGCACATAGAAAGTTAATGGTAGTGTATATTTAGGACCGATTTTAACGTTCAGAATTTTTTAACTTTAATTATCAGTCTATTCTAAACAGTCACGACGTCCCCACAGCACACCTTCAGCCAGTCACAACTGGTCCCCATGAGCAACTGTAACATTGTGTGAATGGTGTGTGTTCAGGATGTGTGAGTGCAGACAGCTTTGCTGGGCAGGATGAATATTTTAATATAACATTGTGTGAATGGTCCCCATAAAACCTGTATGATTCAGGATGTGTGAGTGCAGACAGCTTTGAAGATGAAATATCTATAAATTTGATATTGTTTGTCTTAACGTCTGCTGTATATTGGCATATCTAATGTTAATCAAATTGACCATTTGTTTATCATTCATACAGCCAAACAGTTTAATGTAACTCACATCCTTCTCTCACGTCATGTGCATAATAAGTTAATGGTAGTGTCTCTTACATTTGGTGTGTGTGTTAACATTACAGATTTGGTAACTATGAATCAATACAGAAACAGTTTAATTAATGTACATAGAAAGTTAATGGTAGTGGTATATTTAGGACAGATTTTAACGTTCAGAGGATTTGTGTTTTTGTATCATTTAATTATCAGTCTATTCTAAACACTTACGAAGTCCCCACAGCACACCTGCAGCCAGTGTTTTAATTTGGACACAACTGGTCCCCATGAGTAACTGTAACATTGTGTGAATGGTCCCCACAAAGCCTGTATTATTTAGGATGTGTGAGTGCAGACAGCTTGGCTGGGCAGGATGGTGTGAATATTTTAATATAAATTTGATATTGTTTCTCTTAATGTCTGCTGTATATTGGCATGCATTATATCTCAATGACTTTGTCTGAACAAGTCATCAGTCTAATTGGGTGTTAGGTAGTATTTACATCAAATTGACCATTTGTTTATGTCGTCATATTCTAAAATATTGTCATGGTAAAATATGTGTTCACAGACAGCCAGCGATACAGCCAATCTAATGGTCATGGAGGACTCACATCCTTCTCTCATGTCATGTGCTCAGACGGATGACGCTACTTTAGAAAACAACACTCCTCAAGAGGCAAGTTCATGTCTATCACTTCAGAGTTAACTACACTCTCTTACAGTCATGCTTTGTATTGGTGTGTGTTTTTAAGTAGGTACGTATGTAAGGAAGGAAGTCTTTTGTGATGGTAATCTAATGTGAATCAATACAGCCAAATAGTTAAATGTAATGCACATAGAAAGTTAATGGTAGTGGGATATTTAGGACCGATTTTAACGTTCAGAGGGATTTTTTGTATCGTTTAATTATCAGTCTATTCTAAACACTCACGACGTCCCCACAGCACACCTTCAGCCAGTGTTTGAATTTGGACACAACGGGTCCCCATGAGCAACTGTAACATTGTGTGAATGGTCCCCACAAAGCCTGTATGATTCAGGATGTGTGAGTGCAGACAGCTTGGCTGGGCAGGATGAAAAATGTAATATAAATTTGATATTGTTTCTCTTAATGTCTGGTGTATATTGGCACGCTTCGCATCTCAATGACTTAGGTAGTGTTCACATCAAATTTATCAATTGTTTATGTCTTCATATTCTAATATATTGTCATGGTAAAATATGTTCACAGACAGCCAGCGATACAGCCAATCTAATGGTCGTGGAGGACCCACATCCTTCTCTCATGTCTTATACTCAGACGGATGACGCTACTGTTGAAAACAACACTCCTCAACAGGTAAATTCATGTTTATCACTTCAAAGGTAAAGTCTAGTCTCTCATAGTCATGCTTTGTGTTTTCTTGTATGTGTTTTTAGCTGCTTGTTTTAAGAAGGAAGGAAGTTTATTGTGATCATAAACTAGTGTGAATCAGTACAGCCAAACGGTTTCATGCAATGCACATATTGTAATGATATAATATGTTGTTAATACTGTTGCTTTTATTTACAGATTGTGAATGAGATTTTTGTACCAAGACTGAGACGCACTAAAAGTATCATAGTAAGTCAAATAAAGTTGGTCATAATGTTTATCAACCACATAGAGATATTTAAAATTATAGCTGTGTTGTTTACTGCCATACCGTACTTAACTTATTGGGATTGTGTTTAGAGCTGCAATTAACAATGATTTTCATGAACAATATAATCAACTGATAATCAATAAATCATTTGGTCTATGAAATACTAGGGAACAGTGAAACATGCATATCACTTTTTAATTTAGGCCAAGATCAGATAAAAAAAATTGCCATTTCAAGTGTCCAAAATCCAAAGATATTTTGTTTATCATAATGTAAACAATAAGAAAAGGTTCTCACACTTACAAAACTGGGAACCTTGAAATGTTTGCTTGAAAAATTACTTGAACATTTAATTATCAGAATATTTACCAATTTATTTATGTTAATCTATTGATCAAATAATAACAAATGGGTGCAGCTCGAGAATTTTCTAATATATATATATTTTTTTTTTTTTTTTTTGAAAGACACTTGTTTTGAAGATTCTGATGAACTATTTGATTCTACATCCGAGAGTGCAGATGATTATGTTCCAGATTCATGCTGCGAAAGTGAGGACAGTGATGCTAGCCTTAAACCGAATCTAAGGACCAAATGTTCTTCTTTTTATGACGTACTGAATGTCTCTGGCTCAAAGAGTCCCCCTGTTTGTGACACAACAACGTCCGACAACGTGACTTTTGACATGCACAGCCATACCTCAGAAGCCACTGGAGCAGAGGAAGACCCCTGTTTAAGTCAGAACTTAAGTGACAGCATAGTTGTTAGAGCATGCCAAAAAAGGGGTGGGAATAGAGTGTACGACAAGAGACATTATTGCTTGTATTGCTGTAAGCCTTATGCTAAGATGGCAAGGCATCTAGACTGTGCGCATGATAATGAATCAGATGTGGCTAAAGCGCTAAGCTTTTCAAAGGGTTCCAAGGAGAGAAAGAAGCAGCTAGATTATATTAGGAACAGAGGAAATTATGCGCACAATGCTACCGTTATGGAGTCAGGAAAGGGGGAACTAGTGCCGTTAAAACGGCCACCTAAAAAAGCGCAGGGAAATGACTTTATGCACTGCGCACACTGCCAAGGACTTTTTACAAGAAAGGTCCTGTGGCGGCATATGCGTAGATGCAAACTTAAACCTGGATCAGTCAATAACAAACCAGGAAAGAACCGTGTTCAGTCAATGTGTACATTCACAGGGCCTGTGCCTTCACACGTGAGTAAGCAACTGTGGAGAGTAATCAGTGCCATGACACCTGACCCAATTACAGATATCATAAAAAATGACAAAGTCATTATTGAAGTTGGGCAGCACTTGTTAAACAAAGGTGGGGCATCAGCCAGAAATCAACAGTGTGTACGAGAGAAGATGAGAGAAATGGGAAGGCTGATTCACAGTGCCAGGAGAGTCACCACCTTAAAAAACATGGAAGACCTCATAAATCCAAATAAGTACATGGAGACCATCAAAGCTGTCAAGGTAACATGTGGGTATGACAGTGAAACAAACAAGTTCTCGATTCCATCGCTTGCAAATAAACTTGGGAACGTGCTGGTTAAAGTCAGCAAACTCTTAAAAGCTCAGGGTTTAATCTCAAACAACAAAGAGCTTGTGAGGAATGCCACTGAATTTCAAGATGTCCACGGGGAAAAGTGGAATGAGATGATCTCGGCTACAGCGTTGAGGAACATAAGGGAGGCAAAGTGGAATGTTCCCACTCTCATGCCCTTTACCGAAGACATCCAAAAGATGCACGCGTATCTAAGTCAAGTGCAAGATGAGTTCTACAATTCCCTCTCAGATAGTCCATCTACACATGCCTGGAAGGAGCTGGCAAAGGTTTGTCTGACCCAGATCATTCTCTTTAACCGGCGCAGAGAAGGAGAGGTGGCGAGCATGCCCTTATCTGCATTTACATCTAGAGACACTTCTGAGCTGCATGAGGATGTGGACTGGGCGCTCTCTGAAGTGGAAAAAAAGCTCTGCCGACACTTCTCAAGGATTGTCATCAGGGGAAAACGTGGTCGTCCGGTTCCAATCCTCCTGACTCCAAAAATGATGTGTGCGTTAGAACTGCTTGTTAAGCATAGAGAGGCATGTGGGATCCTTAAAGATAATGGTTATATGTTTTCAAGACCAGAAGCTATGACACATTTCAGAGGTTCAGATTGCATCCGTGGCTTTGCAAAGGTGTGTGGTGCAAAGTGTCCAAAGTCACTGACCTCTACCAGACTGAGAAAGCATGCCGCAACTCTTTCTACGGTGCTAAACATGACAGATACAGAGATGGACCAGCTGGCCAACTTTCTTGGCCATGATATAAGAATCCATCGTGAGTTCTATCGACTCCCAGAGAAGACCTTGCAACTTGCCAAGATCAGCAAACTTCTAATGGCACTCGAGCAAGGGAGATTAGCTGAGTTTCATGGCAAGAACTTGGATGAAATTGGAATAGATCCAGATGGTGTGTGTGTTTACCAGATTTTTTCTTTGTCGACCGTCTTCCTTTTTGTTTGATCACATTGGTAAGCTGTACTTTGTATGATTTCCACAGAAAAGGTTCTGGACAGTGATGAGGAAGACAGGAGCATACAAGAGGAAAACTGTTCATCTACTGTTGATGGTATGTATGCAGTTCCATAAAACATTTTTATGCAATAGTTTGCCTCTTTGTAATACAAATTTTTTTTGGGAAAATAATTAGAAAAGCTTTGACACCCAGTATCTTATTATAAAACTGTACTTTCTGGCTTTTGTTGAAGTATGCGCTTTCAGCACCGTTTGGTAAGTAGGTTAGCTACCTAATAAATACCTGTGTTTTTCCACAGACTAATGTGCTGGTGGGGGGATGAATTGCTGCCATCACAGTGTGTTTTCATAGAATGTGAATATCATTGGGGGGCTTAAAGACTGTCTTACTTTCAAAATGGGCCTGTTTATTTTAACTGTGTGGCCTAATCAGTGAAGGGAGACCTCATGAGTTGGTTGGCATTTGGTTCTTTGTGATAGCATTTGTTGTACACCTATTATTAATCTTTACATCAACAACTTGTTTAGTTTAATGCACTTTTATGCACTAATTACTATAAACTATTCCTGCCAATAAAATTATATTGTCAGCATTCTGTATTATCTTTCTAATGTTGAATTTCGATTATGTTCCATAGAACCATCAGCAATAGAGACACCTACTGAGAGGAATGCACCACCCAAGACACACAAACCACAATTAACAGATGATGGGATAGCTTCAGAAGTCAGTGTTACAAGCCCTTCCTCCAAAGGTGAACTCTTACACACCTCTTATCTGTCATTATTGATTGTTATTTTTTTTTTGGAGCTATGCTATTGTCAAGGCACAAATTAAACTAGAAAATTGCTAAATGTTGTTGTAGCAGTAGTAACAACCACATTACCTCCACCATGACCACCTTACATCCGAACCCATGCTTCTTTTCCTTTTAAATCCCTATGTTACCCTATGTCAAGCCAAAATTTGCTTCTATCAACTACATAGAAAGATAGATTGCTTGCTGTACAGTATATTATACTCTGCAGCACAAATGCATAAATGGACAACAGCAGACAAACCACGTTATCACACTATATAATACTATGTTCATTTCCGTCCAAGTGGTAGAATACACAAATCAGTGTTTGACTTGACAATGAAGTTTTATCTGTAGGTTGAGTGCAAATAATTTTACTTGTGCTGTTGATGCTAGCATTTACTTAAACTGGATTCAGAACTTATCATAATTCCAGCACACATTCTTCATAATCCTTTCAATTACAAATGTGTTTTTCTGACCACTTTAAGGTAAGGCTTCCCAGAAGAAGAAAACACCCTGGCAAAAGACAGAGGTAGAGGCGGTGGAAAAGCACATGAGTCGATTCATCACATCTTGTATTGTACCAGCAAAGAGTGACTGTGAGAATTGTTTAAGGGCTGAACCAGAAGCTCTTAAGAACCGGGACTGGCAGAACTTGAAATTCTATGTTTATAACCGCATTACG
>JAPMUY010010993.1:0-12823 GCA_026901105.3 Galaxias olidus | reverse complement strand
TCCATAAACAAAAGGCCAGAGTTCTAATCGTGGACCCACGAAGTGTATTCTTAAATACAGAGTGCATGGGTAGACTGACTGAGATTAAGTCTTTTTTTGCAGCAGTGCAAATGTTCACAATGCACGTAATGCAAATAAAAATAAAACAAAAGTAAAGAAAACATTTACAATAAACAAATAATATACAAATGTGTTAAGATCCAGTACACGATTTACAGTCGTCCCTGACAAAACCCGTTAATCCACAAAGCGCCAAGGGGGCTCAGCAGCACACAATGCCTGTCTCCTCTGGTTTTGGGTTTACATTTTTGGGATGATCCGAGTAGTAGCGCCAGGCGACGCGGCCGCGAAGAAGCGGAAGGGAAGGCCTCTTATCCCAGCCCCAGTGGAGCCTCATGTCGACTGTTTGGTTGCAAGACTTTGGGAAGGTGCCAATGCCTTGCACCAGCAGCGCACTATAACAATGCACATACAAGGTCAGGTTACTCACCAACAGGTCATGCAGGAGAGTCCAGAACAGACAGTTAGCCAGCTTGCTAACTAACGTCAATTCAAACGTGTGTTTCCAACTGCTGGACCTCATGATCTAAGAATGATTCAAATCAATATTGTCAAAAACATCTAAGATAAAACGTTATACAAAATTCAAATTTTTGAAGAATAAAACATAGCTACCGATGACATTTTTTAAATTAGATACACAATGTGTTAAAAAATCTAAATAACATGAGGTACTAGGCCTAATGAGCTTCACTGGCTTAGTCTGGGCACCATAGCAACCCTGGAACTGTATCAGTTTCTACGCAACTCTTTATAAGGGACATAGTTCACAAACACAAAAGATCGACTTCAGAAATACATGCTCCAGTGTGTCAGTGACCTCTGACAGCCTATCTTCTCGCTGTATCTCCAGCACATCTGTTTGGATCCACGACACATCTGTGTTCCCAGATCTTGCAAGACACATAAGCATTTCCGCTTCAAAAACGAGCCATGCCCAACTCTATTATGGCAATAAAAAGTAATTAAAACTAGCAGTGTGAGCGTTTATGAAAAATTTAACAATTTCCATAGGCCTAATAAATGTCAAACGCTTACAGCTCTCTCACACATAGGTGTGTGCAAATACTTAGTCCTGACTTTCTCTTGTTGTGGAAATGATAGCTGTTACAGAATATATCGCATTACGTTGTCATTAATTGTAGTAGAGGGTGTTAGGTCGAACGCTCTAACGCTATCCGAAAATTCCACCAAAATCAACAAAAATTAAATACCTTAAGGGCAAGTTTGAATACTGTGGTGTTAAACGTGTGGGTCATGTTAAATAAAAAAATGATCACGGTTGTTGTCAATTTGGAAAAAAAATCCCAGCCTTTTCCGTTCAGCCATTCTGGAGATATAAATCCTACTGTCACTAGTGCGACTCACTAAAAAGGCTGTTTTCCCCGCGAAAGCATTTTTTCCAATTCTTGAACTTGTTGGTGTCTCTGTTTGGTCTTGGCGGCATTTTCTACTCTGTTCAATCAAGTGGAATAAGATCACATATTTTTCTCAAGAAGTTGATCTACAACCACAAGTGTTTCCTTTTGATCAGACGTCTATTGACTGAACTGTGAGGTAAGACCGGAAAGGTTTAAGTTAGTTAGTTATGAAACTTCATTTAACGCAAAAGAAACATACCTACCAAAATAATACAGGGTCTTAGCTACGTTTTTATATATAGGGTTTATGTGATGGGTTGACCAAAAAATGCCGCCAACCTATTTCCTAAAGATGTGCTAGCTAGCTGCGAGGGTGGACATTGTTTACTAGCCTAGTAGTAGCCTAGCGCTTGGTGAGATCGGACTGAGGTAAATTATGTTTGCTAGTCTAGAGCGGGAAACGTTACTGTGCGCACTGCATTAGCCAACTTTATTAGCATTTTAAGATGTCTTAATAACATAAGGCAACAACAACAACATAAATTGTAGGCCTATTCTAATTAAATAGCTTAGTCCAATCTTGAGTCCCGTCGATCGTGCCTTCATATTATCCCATATGCTTCGATTCTGGTAGCCTAATTAGTGTGTTCAAGCGGCCAAGAGGGTCTGCCTCTCCTCTCTGGTCGGAGACTGGGCTGTTATTATTCTATGCCAACACGTAGCCGTAGATCTATCTGTCCAGACGACAGCTTCGGAAATGGTGGGACACGTACAGAAGACCAAAAGGCAGCAGTCTAGAGCTAACTATCAGAGTGAGGAGGATTTCATTTCGGCACCTCCCCATAAACGTCATGGGATTATGGCAGATATCTGGTTTCTCTTTCATTCCACATGGATAATTGGCAAACCATTGAAAGAACAGTCATGGCATAAAGGATACGCTTTCCGTCCTTAAAAACGCGTAGCCCATTTGTCACAGATAGTGGCTTGCTGGTAGGACAAGCGTATTTGAAAGAGATTTTAATCATACATTGTAAATCAAATTAGAATGTCCTTAAAGTAAAACATCTCCAAGTGATGTTAAAAATATGGAATTCATATACACAGTTTCCTTGTAAACACTCTTTTATTGTCCTGATAAATGAACGAGAGCCCCACCTACTCTCCGTGAAGCCTATTACACTTAATGCTATTAAAACACTGAGATCAGAGAAAAGTTACAAGATATTGCAGCATAAACACAGATTTGACTAAAACACACAAATTACATTAAATTATCCAATAATCTTAAAGGTGTACATGGGTTGGTTTTAAATTATTACAGAGAAAACAGCAGAAATGGAGGCCATACATTCTGTAGTTTCTGGGACTGGAGTGGGCACGGTGCACCACCCAGTGTGCCACAGGTTTTCTTAGCATTTTACCTGGACTACCCTTAGAGCCTACCTTATAATAATTCAGCATACTAATAAGAATTCTAAACATACACAAATTAAATCATTTTTGTAAAAAATGTTCATATTACCAGTGTCTACATGTTCACCCAAGTGTGGGACTTTCTATTCCAGCGGTTACACCGGGATTACAGACAGAACATTCTGCAGAGATGGAGGTTTCTAGCAGTGTAGCGGAAGGTTGCACAGCCCAGGCTTCACTGAAGGAAAGAAAAAGTTCAGTTTGGTGAGTTAGTTTTATGTATTTGATGTTATGGCATCTTCAACATGTACGTCACATGCTTAGTCATCTTAGTCTAAGTGGAGGCTAACCTTGCATGATGCATATATTATGCTATAGCATGAGAATGATCTGAGCCTAATATCTGTAAGCGTATTATTACCTTGCACTAAATAATGAATCATACTAGCTTTTATCTTAAATTATTGGGTCCAACTTTGTGCATAATTATATCCCCTTTTCCCTATCAGTTATTTGTACTTAAGAAGATGGGAACTCATTATTTCTTTACTCTTTTTCCATAAGAGCTGTTATTGTCTTTGTCAATCTAATAAAGGAATATTTTATTATGAGGTGTCTACACATTTGGATAAATATGTTTTCCAGCTAGGTAATACAGATTGCCTAGTACCCTGCACTACATAAATGAAAGCTTAATTGTGAGTAGACATTAATCATATTTTAGGTTACAATCTTTACAGTTATATAGAGTATAGCTTCCAGGCAACATCAACTATTTAAAATCGTAGTGTAAGCTTGCCAAATATTGCATCTGCACCATTAATGATTCTGGATTTGATATTCATAGGCGTCCAAGTACATATTTGTTAGAAGAAGGGTCTTGGATTTTAGCAACAATGAATGCACATGCAATATTCCCCAGGGAAGACAAGTCTTTCTACTTCCTAAAAGTAATAGTAATAGAAATAGTTTTATTAATACATTAATCAAAAAATATGAAATAAACATTTTGTAAATTCGATTTTAAATTCACCCGTTTAAACATGACTATATAAACTGCTTTTTAAATGTGTCTTTTAAAATTCGAATTAATAATAAGGGAAGGAACCACTGTTTTACTTTTTCACTTGAAACTCTGCGTCCTCCATAAGAAGAAGGGTCTTGGATTTTAGCAACAATGAACGCATATGAAACATTCCCCAGGGAAGACAAGTCTTTCTAATTCCTAAAAGTAATATATCCTTTGCTGATATTTTAATTCCGTTTACTACATATTTTGTTCACAATCTCATCACATTCAGTTAATAAATAATAAATGTTTGTTTTAGATTTTCATGGCCTTCACCACAACTGTCTTAATCTAAAAGCATGGGATGGCTTTTTTTTCCCCAGAGGAACAAGCCTTTGGCCAGCACCAAATGTCACATGGTTGGTTTAACTAAAAAATACTGTATTCTTTTTTTAAGCTTACACTCTACAGATACGATGAGTATGGTAAAAGAATACATGGTCTTCTGTTCTTATTTGTCTGCTATAGAATGCAGAATGCCTATGCAAGTATCTAATCTTGAACCTCATATACCCATCAGATGAATTGCTGTGCTTTACTCTGTAATGCCCAAAATACCACTATTGGTGTGTGAAAAATCCATCTAAATAATATTATTTTTAGGGATTAACACTTCTTTCTAGAAATGAGTTTAGACAGGGAAGAAAATACATTTTGAAATCTACTGGTTGGGCTAGAAATAGACTTTTCGGTGTTTGCAGAGGTTTTCTCATCGGTTTTTAAACTTAATAGCGAAATGCAATGTTTGGTAGCAAAATGATAATGATCCAAAAATTGCTCAAAATGTTTGCATACCTACCTATTTTTGTTCTAGTGTAACTCACACCGTACTGTAATGTCCTCAGGGTTAAGAGTTTAGTCTGCTGTTCCCAGGCTTGATAGCAGGCTGGAAACAGTGGATGAGAACAACATGCAACGACCTGAGTTGGCCCGAATACGATGCTGCTTGGTCAAGATCATAGTGTTTACACATCACAATGATTAAGAGCAGATGGCTGGCTACACGTGCATTAAAGTCTGACAAGAATAACAATGGAAGCCGTGCAGAGTGGTTGGATAGAACATTAAATTGTATCCACTTTCCATGTTGTTATGCAACTAAGTTATGATGGGTGACATGGGTGGCAAGATTAACAAAGCTGTACCTCTACCTCCTGTAGTATAATATATTACGTCACATACTGAGAAAGAATACACTAAACCAGTTTGACGCCTACTTCCCTCAAATTGAGTGACTCCAATTCCACATGGTATGATTTTCATTACAACGACCCTTTTTCACATACAGCATAATTAAACCATGCTGAAAAAAGATATCATGAACCATCAAAAGACTAATTTAAGATCGGAAATGTTGGCCTACTGCTTGACAGTTACAATTATGTGCTAGATAAGATTGTTTTAAATGGAATTTTAGCAATACTTTCCTGTAAACAGAGATGTATCGTTAGGTTCAAACTCTCAATAGCATAAAATAATTCATCTTGGTAGCAAAATACAATATTCCTTTGTAAAAAGAAAGAGAATGTGCTGTACCGCATGTATCTCTGCAACATTACATAATTAAAAAATTCCGGGTATTCAATGGTTAAAAATTCCAAGCGGCAACAAAGAATTCAATGCAAGAAAAGAAAGCTTTATTAACAAGGGTAGTTCTCAATGATACAAAAGTTTCCTTGGCTGGTCAACCAAACAAAAAGCAACTTACTACCATCACTAAAAACAAAACCAGGATTTTTGTGTCTTTGTTCATTTTAGGTAAAAGGCAAAAATGTATCTGAAAGAGCTGCAAAAATTAAGGGATCAATTGAATATAAAGTTCTTCTGGCAAAATGCTTGCCCATTGTAGTACCCATGTTTTTTTAAGCTGAAAAAGATTTTTAAACATTTAATAGAAAGAAAAGATAGTGGAGGTGGAGGTGTCCGTCTCTGTTGAAAGGAAAGAGAAATGTATTCAGGTTACATATGATGAAAATCAAAAGCAGAAAATGATTGTACTTGGTGGGAAAAGGGTAAAGAACATTATGGAGATTATTTTCACTTTTTATAATCAATCAGTGTGGGCATGTGAAAAATCAAGTACGGGGAAAATGACATCATAAACTTACATGACACAGGTGATGACGGATCGTTACCGGGGTTCACTCTATTATGGCCAACCTTTACCCCAAGAAGAAGAATGAACAGAGAAGAAGGGTCACTAAATAAACTTGGTTTAGGTTTATAATACAATGATTATATTATTTTACATTGCATCGTTTATTATCCTTTTTGATTTTATTAAGCAAAAAAACGAGTCACTTGCAGTACGAGCCACAACCTCACAACTACACACGAATATAGCGTAACATTTTTACTGTAACACATTGTATTGATCCTTCAAATCCTACCTGAGATATTGTTCTTAAGAAGTTCTTCTTCATAATGCCACAAGCCTGAGAAATTCTGGCCAAAATTCCCAGCTTCTTTTGGGACTGTGAGTGAATCTTTTTGTGGGAGAGAAAGAGGATGCTGGAAATGTAGAGAGAAGGCACAACAGTAAAGTCTTCAAAAGACAGGACTCGAGCCACAGAATCTGCCACGGTGCCTGCAATCTCCTCGTTGTGTTTTTCCAGCGCCTGGTGAAGCTCCACAGCGGATCCCTTTTTACAAAGCAGGTCCTTGTAAACAGCCTCAACGATCTCCTCAGAGGGCCCACTACCTGGCTTTGATTCTTCTATGACGGTAACGCCGTTTTCAGATAAAACTGTCACCTCCGATTCAGACAAACGCAAAGATCTCTCACTGAGGTTGTTTTTGGATTGTGAAGGAGAACCTGTGCTTTGCTTATCAACTTTCACCAGAAGTGATTTCATCAAAGCATGCACAGATGCCACTGAGTTGCTGGAGGTTTTGGTGTTTGCCTCGTGTGAACCGTGAGTCTTGTTCTTCCTCATACGTTTCAGAGGGTAACAGAAACACTTGCTCGTCTCCTCTCCTGAACCCGAGCAGTTGGTCGGACGGGTAAGAGACCGTAGACTCCTTGATCCTCTTTCGATAGAATCACATTCTATGCCGTTTTCAAGGATTGGATAATGCCCTGAAAGATATATTAAGAATTACAGGAAAAAGTAATGTTAATCAATACATAAATGTAGGAGACAGATATAAATATGGGTCAGTACTGTGTGAAGTTTTATGTAGTTGTGACATAATATTAGCAATACATTTGGAATCACTGTAATATTCTGGGCATGACATATACATTATAATAGTAATATTAATAATGAAATACATATATCACTTTTAAACAACAGCAGGTGAAAGGGATTTTATTAGCAAACATCTTACCGTTATGGTCGGCAAAAGTTGTATCTGCCCCTAGGTCCTGGTTAACAGCCTCAATCATGTTCTTTGAAGGCTCAGCACCAGAACTGTCTTTGTCCATCTCACCGAGATCCGTTTGAGATTGTGAACGAGATCCAGTGGAATGCTGATGAATCTTCAGCCGCTCTTCAGCCATCTCGGTGTTGATATGGTCTACAGTTTTCTTGCTTTTCTTATTCGGGAAACAATTGAATGGTAAGCAGGATAGTTTCTTTCTTTGTTCTGTAAGGGAGACAATACTTAATTACTATTACCTTAAGGTGTGTAAAATGGTAAAGCTTTTATTACAATTTGAAACCCCGCTGCTTATTAACAATGACAGTGACAAAAACGTTAATAATCCAAATAAAAATGAGATAAAAGAAGAAGAAGAGAAAAAAAAGAAACTACACATAACGCTTTTAAACAACAGCATTTAAATGAGGTGTGCTGTGCAAGCACTCATTTTACCTTTGTGTCCAGTAACATGTTTATCCATTGAGAGAGTCTTTTCAAGTGCTTTGGAGTCCATATCTGGGATCACAGAAGTGACAGGCGAGCCTATTTCAACAGGAATGCCTTGCTGCTCCACTGCCTCAATAAACTCCATCGCAGGTCCGTTTTTAACATCCAGGTCCATCTTAACATCCTGAACCATCTCTTTGGAAGGCTCAGCAACAAAATTTTGTTTCTCTATGTCGCTGAGATCAGTTTGAGATTGTGAATGAGAGCCAGTGGAATGCTGATCTATCTTCAGCTGCTCTTCAACCATCTCTGTGGGGACATTATCTACAGTTTTTTTGCTCTTCTTCTTTGGGAAACAAGTTATTGATAAAAAGGACAGCTTGTTTCGTTGCTCTATGGGATATATGGGGAAAATATATGTTTCATTATTATTTCCTTGAGGTTTATACAATGTTTAATCAAAGCTTTAAAGTAAACCCTACTGATTATTAACAATGATAGTTATAATACTGTTAATAATACAAATAAGAACGGGTATATTGAACCTGTAAGAAGAAAAATATATATAACACGTTCAAACAATAGTATTTTAATTAGATGTTCTGTGCAAGTATTACTCGTTTTACCTTTGTTACCAGTAACAGGTTCATCCATTGAGTGAGTCTTTTCAAGTGGTTTGGGGTCCATATCTTGGATCACAGAAGCCACAGACGAGGCTACTATGATGGGAATATCTTTGCTTTGTTGCTCCGTTGCCTTGCAAAGCTCCATCATAGATTCCTTTTTAACAACAAGGTCCTGGTTAACAGCTTGAACCATGCTTTTGGAAGTTTCAGCACCAGAATTTTGTTTCTGAACGTCACTGAGGTCCGTTGGAGACAGTGGTCGAGATCCAGAGGAATAATGATCAATCTTCAACTGCTCTTCAACCATCTCTGTGGGGGCACTATATTCAGCTTTTTTGTTGTTTTTATTCAGGAAACAATTGATTGGTAAACAAGACAGCTTTCTTCTTTGCACTGTGGGGGAGATGTGGAAAAATACTTATTTACTATTTTCTTACAGTGTGCATAATTTTAAATATGTAATTGTATTACAATGTGAAGTACATTCCAGTGGTTAGTAATAATAATAATAATAATAATAATATTAAGAAGAAGAAGAATGAAGAGGATGAGGAAAAATAATAAACTACACAACACTTTTAAACAATGGCATTTCAATTTGATTTTCTGTGGAAGCATGCTCATTTTACCTTTATGGCCGGAAACATGTGCTTCCATTGATTGAGTCTTTTCAATTTGTTTGGAGTCCATATCTTGGATCACAGAAGCCACATATCTTGGATCTATTGCGAAGGGAATGCCTTGTTGCTCCACTTCCTTACAAAGCTCTATCGCAGATCCCTTTTTAACATCCAGGTCCCAGTTAAGAGCCTCTACCATCTCCTCGGAAGGCTCAGCACCAGAATTTTGTTTCTCAATGTCAATAAGATCTGTTTGCAATTGTGACAGGGATCCAGTGGAATGCTGATCAATCTTCAACTGCTCTTCAACCATCTCTGTGGGAACATTATCTTCAGTAGGCTTACTGTTGTTATTTTGGAAACACCTCAATGATATACAGGACAGCTTGTTTCTTTGCTCTGTGGGGAGATGTGAAATAAAATACTTAATTACTATTTCCTTATACTGTTGAAAACCTTGGCTTACATTACAATAAGATACTGCTTTTACCTTCATGGCCAGTAACAGGTACATCCATTGAGTGAGTCTTTTCAAGTGGTTTGGAGTCCATATCTTGGATCACAGAAGCCACAGACGAAGTTCTTGTCATGGGAATGTCAGGGTGTTCTTGCTTGACTGCCTCACAAAGCACCATCGTGGATCCCTTCTTAACAACAAGGTCCTGGTTAAGGTCATCATCCAAGTCCTTAGAAAGCCCATCACCAGAATCGTGTTTCTCCATGTCACTGAGGTCTGTTTGAGATTGTGTAGGAGATCCAGTGGAACGCTTTTTAATCTTCAAATCCTCTTCATCCATCTGTGAGTGCGCCTCATTTTCAGTTTTCTTGCTTTTATTATTTGGGAAACAACTCAGTGGGAAACAGGACTGCATCTCTATTTGCTCTGTGGTGGTGAGATGTGGAGAAAAAAAACAATGTAATTACTATTTCCTTGAAGACATACTGTACATACCATTTAAATGACATTTTCAGTGAAAGCATGGTAATTTTACCTTTGTGGTCAGTAACAGGTGCATCCATTGAGTGAGTATTTTCAATTGGTATGGAGTCCATATCTTGGATCACTGAATCTACAGACAAAGTTATTGCATCAGGAATTTCTGGGCTGTGTTGCTCCACTGCATTACATGGCTCCATCACAGATTCCTTGATAACAACTAGGTCACTAGTAAGAAGCTGTTTTTCAATCTCTGAGGGGAATGTATCTTCAGTTGGCTTGCTTTCCTTCTCTGTGACAAAGAGATGAGGTTCCTTGGTGGTTGACGGAGATTCTATTGCGTCTTCGCCAATCAATTGACTTCTAATCTCATATTTTTCAGTCTCGAGCTGTAAGTCTTTTTTTTTTGTTGAGAAAATGGAAGTAATTAGTGAAAGATTTTGGCAAAATGTTTCAGTAACGTGTTGTAATTTTAATTATAAAAAGAGTATAAAAGGTAAATCAGATGAGCATAAGGTGACAAACACTCTACTGAGAAACTTTGCATGTGGCTGATTGACTCAAACCTTAACTAGTCTAGATCTTTTTTATATCTCTGTTTTGTGCGCAAACATGGCTCCATGGAAATGAAAAGGCAAACAATGCTACAAACAACACCATATTTTACTATGTCCTAGTAAGCAGATAGAACACTTACAATCCCTAAAGTTGAGCCATAGCACACCTTAATGTTACAATGACTTCAATAAAGTTCAACAAAGACATAGATTGTAAAATATAATATTTAAAATAACAGTATGTCCTACCTTGATGGCAGCTAATAGATGAATCCACTGAGTGTGTATCTGTCGCAGGTTGGGGGTCCGTATTGTTCATCAATGAAGCCAAAGACGAGGCTATGGCCACAGGAATGTCCTCACTGTGTTGCTCCACTGCCTGACGAAGCTTTGTCACAGATCCCGTTTTGACAAGAAGGCCTTGGTAAACTACCTCGACCATATCGTCAAAGGACTCTCCTGCCATAGAGTCCTCTGTGATTGAACCGTCTGGAGTTTCAGACAAAAGACATGACTCAACGGATTCTGTCAAACTTGCAGACTTTCTATCAAGGTCTGAACATTGTGAAGGAGTTGAGAGCTGGTGAATCTTCAGAGGGAGTGCATTCATCATTTTGGCCAGAGATTTTCTGGTGAGTGCAGTCCTGGTTAAGAAACTATTTTCGGCATCACATTTCAAAGACTCGCAGTCTTGATGGGCACCAGTCTCAGTAATGACTTTGTCTGCAGTTGTTTCCTGTTTTGTCAATGTCTTTGAAAAGACATTTTTCTCTTCCTCAGAGATCTTTTCTCTGTTCATACTGTGGCATTCTATTTGTTGATTCTCAGACCTCTGTATATTATCAGGTGTTGTATACTGGCCTGACAAATCTTTAAAAAGGATAAGAATATATTTAAACGATTTGAACATGTAAAAGTACATCCTACAGAGAAACAATATCCTAAATTCACCCCATGTGCATGTTATATGAGGATTGAATGTGAACAATATCCAACAAGCACAAACAAGCAAAGTTGATAAGCAAAAATAAAACATCTCACCTTTCTGGTAGCCAACATAAGAATCCACAGAGTGACGTTGAGTCATAGGCCTGGTGATGGTGGCATTGGTTTCCTCCTTGTTTTCCTTCACTGCCTGTTCAATTGAGTGAGTATTTTCAAATGGTGGGGAATCCATATCTTCAATCACTGAATCCAAAGACGGGCTTATTGCGTCAGGATTGTCTTGGCTTTGTCGCTCCACAGCATTACAAAGCTCCATCATAGATTCCTTCTTAACAACTAGGTCCTTTGTGAGATGCTGTTCTTCAATCTCTGAGGGGAATGTATCTTCAGTTGACTTTTCCTCCACTGCCTGTTGAGGTTCCACAGCAGGTCCTCTCACAGAAATCACTTCAATGCCAACAGACATAACTGTCTCGTCGGGAGGCTCCCCGTCAGATGCTGGTTCCTCTATGATGGGATGCTCTCCTTGCTCTGATAGACATACCTCCCCAGATTTGGACAAACTCAAGGAATTCTCAATGAGCTCTGATTTAGACTGTGAAGCTGATTTATCATTTTTCCTAGCGATCCTCACAAGAAGGGCTTTCACCAAGCCGCGCACCAATGAGATGGAGATGCATTTTGGCCAATTGCCCTCGTTTGATTTGAGGTCCTCATCTTTAATATTCTTATTTGGTAAACAATTATTAGAGAAAATGGACCACTTCCTGCTCTCCATATTTGCAACTGATATGTCAGACTTAATGTTGATGGTCAGAGTCGCTTTGTCTTCTTTGTTGATTTCATCGTCAATAATTTGGTTATTCGCAGACTCAGGCAAGTCTTTTTGAGAGACGAAAAAATACAGCTTTACAATTCATACATGATATACTTTCACAAAGATATGCAATGTTAATGTAGAACCTGAGTCTGTCGTTTTGGCAAATAATTATATAGAATTGACTCAGAATGAATTACAGCGCTTCATATCGCTTGTCAACGATTACATTTTAATACAGATTTAACTTCAAGGGTAAATATGAACACGTCTCACCTTTCTGTCTGATAATAGAATCCACTGAGCTTGTCTTAGTCATGGGGTGGGGGTCTGTTTTGTTCATCAACGAAGCCAATGACGAGGCTATGGCCACAGGAATGTCCTCACTGTGTTGCTCCACTGCCTGGCGAAGCTTTGTCACAGATCCCGTTTGAACAAGAAGGCCTTGGTAAACAACCTCGACCATATCGTCAAAGGACTCAGAACTTGCCATACACTCCTCTGTGATGGAAACTTCTTCTATTATAGACAGATGTTCCACAACAGATTCTGACAAACGAGTCACTTTTTTATCATGGTGTAATCCTGACTGAAAAGCTACTGAT
>JAPMUY010010992.1:0-12782 GCA_026901105.3 Galaxias olidus | reverse complement strand
TGACTTTTTACCAGGAAAGCTTGGTCAAGGACTGAGTGGCTGAAAGGCTCTTTCAGCACGTCTGACTCCACCCCTGTTCTAACACACACTCACATGGATGGGGGTCTCTCACATTATCTCACATGTGGAAAGTATAATTTTATATTTGTATTTTCAAATAATGACGATATAAAAAAATGTTTTGTGAAAGGTTTCCATCCTCTGGTCCAGAAATCAATGTGTTTGTCTGGAGAGAGAAAAAAAAAAAGGAATTAAAATAAAACTGTTTTGAACCATTTCAATCCCTCTTTTTATTTTCTAGAAATGTAAGTGCTTATTTCTAATAAAATTGTTGAAACTTAGTTTTGGTCACAAATGTGTATACTTTATGTGAAAGAATGAGTGGTAAAAGATGCATGAAAGGTTTAATATTTGTTAAAACTCATAACACATCTGCACACTTTGTACATTAATATACAAACCACATCAATTCATAAATGATGGCAATATTTTTATATACATTTATTTTCATAATTTCAATCAAAGACTGTGGTCCCTTTACTGTTGATGCACTTCATTGTTCACATATAATTTCATACAATAAAATAAACAGGTAACCTTTAAACCATATTCCTCACTCAGAGGCCAGGAACGCTTACTGAAATATGATTGTAACGCGTTATTGTCTAGTTGGTCTTCTATGTGTTTACATTGCAGGGGCCCCTTCACACTAAACACTAATCTATAAAAGATAAATGCAGCTAGAAACGTTGTGTTTAAATGAATCTGCCCTACTTGCTGCCTTTGTCTGTTGTCTGTGGATTGAAGATGACAAGTTAAAGAGTCCTTGTTTTCGCCATTGTCCTCACCTCCTGATCTGTGCTCAAGAAATTAATAGCGGCGCTTGTATTCATTCATGCCGATGATGACCAATCATGTTGAAGCGCGAGGCCGCGGCGGCCGTGTCCGACGCTGACCCCCCCCCAGCCCGCCGAACAGCTGTGTCTCGTCACCATGGCAACGCGACGGCCATCAATCAACCGTCTCCTCACCCTCCTCGGCTCGGACACTTTGCTGCAGTCCGTTCTCTCTCGCTCGTTTGTCAAAACATTTCACCTCGTCTGCTGTGTCTTCCTGTCAGACCCGGCGGGGCCGGCCCATTGCTCTGCCGTCCGCTCTGATTGGCCGTCAGTCCGTCGCATCCGAATGGTACGGCTGGCGCCATCTATTTTCAGACGTACTGTATCTCTGGATTACCCAGAACGGAACTTCCCACACCTGACCCCCTCCTGCCAAAGCTCTGAGGGGAGCAGGCCTCTCTCTCTCTCTCTCTCTCTCTCTCTCTGTCTCTCTCTCTCTCTCTCTCTCTTTTTCCTGTCTCTCAGCGCTGACAGAATCTAAGGCAGGATGGTTCCCCTGGGAGCTCTCTGACTGCTATCCGTGACACACAAGATGAGGGTGGCTGTCATCGGAGAGCTCTGATCGGGAACTGTTTTACCTGAAAATGGAGAAAAAAAAAAGAAGAAAAAAACGTTACGCGAGCTGCCAGTTAAAATTAATGTCATTTTTAATTTGAGCCACCGTGCCATTTTTCAAAATGTGAAATTGCTTCAGAGGAGTGAAGGTGTGACATCTATTACAAATGTGTGGAAATCCATCATCTTTCCTCCAACACTGGACTCACCCTACGCTCTGCCTGTGGGAGTGACACTGATTCACACCTCTCACCAACACACACACACACACACGGACACATCTTCACTCAGAACAGCACACACACACACACACACACACACACACACACACACACACACACACACACTCCATCTTCACTCAGAGTTGCACACACAGACACACACCCTCTTCACTCGTAACTGCACACACACACGCACACTCCATCTTCACTCATAACTGCAACACACACACTCAGTCTTCACTCAGAAGCAAACACACAGACACACACAGACACACACACAGACACACCCACAGACACAGAAACACAGTAATCTTACAGATACGTCACATGGAGACCCTCTCGGCCGGCCTGTGTAAGTAGGCTACCGACCAGCTGGCAGCTAGGGGGGTAAAGAGGACACATCCTAGAGCTAGATCACACAGAACACACAGAACAAAAAATAAAAACATTCAAAACCAGGGCCCGTTCCACACTGTGTGAATGAGGTGGTTTCCTTCTTTCAAACCAGAGCCTGCCTCCTCCAAACTGTGAATGGGGTTGGTGGTGTCCCTCTTTAAAACCTGGTCCTCCTCCAAACTGTCTGAATGAGGTTGATGGTGAGAGAGTGGGGCCTTTGAGTCTCGCAGCCCGGCAACCAAACTTTGACAGAAGCAGCATCAGCTGACTGGAACGGACCAATTAAAAGGTTTGAGGAATGAGTGCAGGTGTACAGCGCTCTCTCTGGGGGACTCATTTGGTGAGCGCACATCTCTCCCCTGGGGGACTCATTTGGTGAGCGCACATCTCTCCCCTAGTCATTTAACACGTAGCCCTTCATGCCTGGATGTGTTGTGTTGTGTTTGAAGACTATTTTGTGCTCGTCCCTCCTCCTCATTGGTAGGAAGGTTCAACTGTGGTCTTTGCAGTCTGTTTTGCTATGAAGAGTTCAAGCAGCCTCCTCTACCTCAGCACAGACTTACAAGCCTCAGTTCAGACTTTCCAATGCGAGGAAAGTCTGTTAGTTTTACTAAACACACACTGTATGTCAAAGTTCAGCACTAAATGTAACAGTAATATGCTGCTATTGGTTTAAACTGAGTGCAAATCTGTAATTTGAAAATAACACGAAGGTGCAACAGCCTCTTCCTACAAATATTTTTCCATTTACAAATACTGACATCTTAATAGGCTTTTAAAATCGTCATGATTATTAAATTATTTAATATTCTAAATCAGGGTTTGCACTTTGCTGAGGCAGGTTTTGACCTCCTAGTCATCACGGAATTATAACAGCGTCATCGTTGGTTTAAAAAGGATGACATCATTCTAAGTTTATGGTCGTCCCAGCTCCCTCCCTCCTTTCCTCCCTCCCTTCTTTCCTCCCTCCCTCCTCCTGCTCCCTGCTCTCCTCCCTCCCTCCTCTCCTGCTCCCTACCTCCTCTCCTCCCTCCCTCCTCTCCTGCTCCCTACCTCCTCTCCTCCCTCCCTCTTCTCCTGCTCCCTCCCTCCTCTCCTCTCCTCCCTCCCTCTTCTTCTGCTCCCTCCCTCCTCTCATCCCTCCCTCCTCTCATCCCTCCCTCCTCTCCTCCGGCTCCCTCCACTCCTCTCCTCCGGCTCCCTCCACTCCTCTCCTCCTGCTCTCCTTGTGTTGCCACCCAGATTACAGTTGTTTCTTTCCTAGTAACTATATTTATTATATTTAGCCCTAAACTGATATGGCGTTATATAATACTTTAAGGGGTATGAACATGTAAATAAAATCTAAAATTAGTTCTTAGGATGCTTCCGCATTGTCCAACAGCAGTTCAGGTATAAAGTCTTAAATACCTTGGATCCTTTTGTCTGTACAGTGCATCATGGGTACTGCAGTACTTTTAATATTTATTTTTTTATCGTCAAAACATTGTCAATGCTATAAAAAAAAATGGTAGGCCTACATCTCGCACATTTTTATTTCTATAAGTAATTTTCTCAGTCCTTGTAAAGTGTAGATTTATATTTGTCCAGCTGCTTTTTGGAGCAAGATTTATCTCTAGAGTTGTTTCATATTTTGGGTGGTTTCATAAAAAATTAAACTGGTCTTTTCCCCTGTGACTATGTCAAATTGAGTATGCAAAGAGAGATGCACTAAGGTCTGCATAACTGTCAAAACGGTTTATGAGACTTGGCACCTAATAACTTCACAATGCACAGAATTACGGGTGTCAATTCTAATGCGACATGGCAATTTACTCACTGTTGGGACAAGCGTACACTTTTGGGCGCCCGCATGTAAAATATTATTTGCATTCTAATTTGTCTAGCGTTGAGTGTAGCAGCGTTTTGTCTCCAAGGAAATACGGTGGCGAATCAGACAGCGAGGGAGTCATGGTGACTGCTTCCGCGTGCCAGTGGACCTGGCATGCCGACGAGGACTGAAGCTTTTAACCGCGTCTATATTTGCATATTCTCCTGTTAAAGCGGCTAACGCAGCTTATCACGCCCTCCAGCCACTTGTCATTAACAGCAATTAAATGGCACCTGGATGTTTTGGCATGCTTAATTGTCAATTACAGATATGTAAGAATTAAAGCAGTGGTGAATGGCAACGAACTAATGTGAATGATGTGACCGCATCCAGAGGATTGGGACTGTTTATTATGGGCTGGGCGACTTCTCTTTTTTTATTGTTCCATTTTTCTTTACATCAGACCAATAGTTGATCGTCCATATCTGCCCAAAGCAGGGGCGTAGGTTCGGTTTAGACATGGGTGGGGACATAATTTAAAAAAGTGGATAAAATTATTTAAGGAAAGCTGTGTACTAGATTATTGGTAGGGACAATTCAGTGGTACCTCTTCATTGGTAGGGACATGTCCCTACCATCCCGCCCTGACTCTACGCCTATGGCCCTAACCAATGGCTGAAATGGGTTCCAGGGTACACCGGCTGCACCTCATCTAATGGTAACTATATAAACATAAAGCCATTATAGGCAACTTTTTTGTATTAGCGTATTATCAATACCTTTCTACAGTTTGCACATTGTAATGTCAATGGGAGAATCGCCGTTTAGATCAGTCTTCTTGAAGTCTCATCATTCAATATAAAGATTGTCTGCCATCAAGCGTTATCTCCCGCGAAACTGTGACGATTTGCTTTACGGCACAAGGAAGTGTGACACCATATGAGGAAGAGATGCCCATACTTGGAGTATAGTCGTTGATCCTGCTAGCGAGAAGCGTTCTGTTTGTCTTCTTTGCAACGGTTAGGAAAAATAATTAAAGCAAGCAAACTATAAAGGTAGCCAAAACCACCTCTTATAATAAACTAAAACAGCTGGTTTAATAAATTGTGTGTGTGTGTGTGTGTGTGTGTGCAGAAATGGTTCCATAGATTTTGCTCATTTTCAATATACTGCTTATAGTATAATGTGAGTTTGAGTGTGGAAATAAGTCTCTCTCTTTATGTCCTTCTCATTCAGTTTCTTAGATGGGTGGTAGGATTGTTTATTGTTTAGAAAAACATCTCGCTCTCAGCTGGAGACCGTCTGTTCAGTCAGAATGTGGAGTTGCGCTTATCCAGATGATCTGTGTCCCGTTGTCATAGCGAGCACAGCTGTCGTTAACCTTATTGACGTCTTCCCTCCTCCCTAACGGTAATGACCTCATAAATGGCTCCACATGATAAGATGAGACGACGAGATTAGGCTTCAGTTATCAAAACAAATTAACCTTCAGATATGCCTCTGATCCGGAACACTGCAGCAAAATATGCTCCTCTGTCCTCCGCCTACACACTTTCACACACATAGGTCTAGACACACACACACACACACACACACACGCACATTTGACACAGACACACAAACGCACACACACACACATTCGACACAGAAACAAACGTATTCTTTTTGGTTTCATGTTATTATTTATTTGAAACAGAGTAGATTGCACGTTGCTGGTGGCTGTTCTTGTGGGGAGATACCGGCTGATTAGTAGGTTGTGGTCCCACTATAGGCCTGCCCAGGGCTCTAAAGGGGGGGGGGGGGTTAATTGTTCATATGGACCAATCAGCTCCACGTCACACCAGGCACATTCTGCCATCACGTGGACAGACTCAAATATATAAAATGTGTTTTTAAAGCAACTATAGGCAACTTTTTTTCTTTTAATGGAAAATCAATAAATTTTTTCTGATAGCCCATTGTATTGGTGTCTCTTGAAGTCTCAATATTTAACAATAATTTTTTCTGCACCGGGCACGATCTCCTGCGAAACTGATTAATTGCTTTATGACACAAGGAAGTATGTCATTAAATCATGAAGGGATGCCCATACTTGGAGTATAGTCGTTGATGGTGCTAACAATATGCAGTGACCACAAGCATTCTGCAAGTCTTCTTTGCGACGGTTGGGGAAAATAATTACACTAAGCAAATGGTAGCCAATATCATCTCCTACAAATAAACTGCCTCTAGTAACTTTAGGTGTGAGATGCCCAGCTGATATTGCGACTATAGCCACTGTTAGCATTTAATCCATTGTTAGCATTGATACTAAGGCTATGACAGAGAGACTTACACTTGGATTAATATCCATTGCTAGCATTAATGCTAACACTATGACAGACAAATTTACACTCAGATCAATATCCATTGCTAGCATTGATGCTAACCCCGGAGTGGACAGACTTACACCCAGATCTCTCTATATATATATATATATATATATATATATATATATATATATATATTACAGTATATATAAACGTATGTATATATATAAATATATATATAGACAGTATATTTTAGCATTGATGCTAACGCTATGACAGACTGACTTGCACTCAGATCTATAGCCAGAGTTAGCATTGATGCTAACACTGGTACACAGATTTAGACAGATTTACACTCAGATTTACACTCAGATCTATAGACAAGAGTTAGCACTGGCTCTCCTGGTCCTTTTCTCCCTCTGGTTAGACTGCTATCAATTCATCAAAGCGAGTGCAGGATGAAAATCAATCCTGCTGTCATCCGTGAGCGGGTCAGCGGGGAGTCTCGGTGTTTGACGTTAGCGAGCAACACTGTTGACCAATATGAATCAAGCACGCTTGTACGCATAATTTCAGAATAATGTCTTGTTCAATATTGTTTTTCGCCATCTCTCAGCCGCAGTAAGAGTATGCGGGGTCACATCAGCCAAGTATCAAATTAGAGAGTGGGACGGGGGGAATGGGGCGAGACGAAGGACTGCGCTCCTTCCTCTTCCTCTTACTGAGTTGGGGATGTTTGTGTTCTCAGATGGTGGAGAGGAAACCCTAAATATAGAGCACCATTTATTGTGCTGCTTGGAAGTTGTGATGAAGGCTTTGCTAACGAAACAGTATTGTCTGCAGGAACACAAGCTGAGCATTTTATTTTCAGGTGTTTTTTTTATTGTGACTTACCAAAGGAGCACCACAATGTGCTAACCGTGCAGTTTTCTAAAGATCATCATAAAAGACTGATGAAAAACACACTTTTTTCTTACCTTATTAAGGATAAAATTCCTTCTCACATATGAACACACACACACACACACACACACACACACACACACTTGAAGTCAACTTTAATATAAGAGGCCCAAGTAAAACACTAAAAGGTGAAAACATCCCCTCTGTGTTGTGTCTCAAATCAAACCGGCATCAAACACTGTATGATGAAGATGATGAAGAGGAAGTCGTGTCTAAAGTGACCCGCCGCCCGTGTCCTGGGTGCTGCGGCTACGCGCAGAGCTGCAACTGAGGCCAGCGTTTTCTGCAGCACTGCACATTCCTCCCCCCTCATCTATCTCAGTCAGCCGGTGGAGTGTGGGGACGGGGGGGGGGGGGGGGCGGGGACACAGCCTGGCTGCCTGAGGACTACCGAGGGCCAGGTGCTCGCCGCTCCATTCTGGGGCTGGAGGAGACACCCCTATAGTGTTGAGAAACAGGGAGTAATACCCCATCTACTGGCACACAAACACTTTCATTTAGGTTATACCTGGAATGAGGAAATACTCTCTCTATCACACGCCAGGAAGGACATACTGTGGTACTTTCTCTCTGCGTAAACTGTAACGTAGCTCTTTGTATTTATCCTGTAGCCTATAAAGACCTGGTTCTTCTTATGGTCCTCTTTGCAATCTCCGTTCATCTATCGAACATGCTTGTAACATGTACTATAAGGATCAAACGCAAAAATCTTTCTTCCTTTTCACAATTTGCAATGAATCGCATTGAAATTAAACTGATATCATAAATTTTTTGTAAATATCAAGGTGTAATATCTCAAATTTTAATGCTTTAATTTCACTTCATTTTAGTTGGTTTGGTATGGTGATGTGCATACTTTGTAAGACACTCTATTAATACATTTGATTTAATGCAAGTTTTCATCCAGTGCTACAAGTCTCAAAAGAGTTATTTAGTTTGAGTTTTTCTGGTTTTAAGAGCTGAACTTCTTGCAGCAGCCTATTTTGTCAGTATCATTAACCTCCTTAATTTAAATGTAGGGCACCCAGTTGGAAATACAGCAGAGAGCCCCACTGCTGAATCTCATGCTGTCTGTCATCTGTCCAACTGAAACATTAGCATTTATCATTTTCCCCGACACATGTCACTCATGATCTCTATGGAAACGACCCTTCTGCCTGGACAGCCCTGCAATCAGGCGTCCATCAGCCTGGAGTGTCTTGGCCTCCTCTTGTTTTTTGTCCCTCTCTGCCACCCTTATCATAAACGGCCATCATCAGGCAGCGCCATAACAACCATCCTCAAACTGTCATGGCGCTATTTAAAAGCTTGACTTTATGAGTGAGAATTCCACTGAGACAGGAGATGCAGTTTATCATGAAAGTATCCAAAAAAGAACAGGGTACTTTTAAAGATAGTGCTACAGGAGGGTTTGCAAAGGCTGTGCCGTGGGTTATTACAAACACACAGAGAACAGTGGGACTGAGCCTCTCTCGCCCCCTAAAGATTTATAAAATAAAAATAAAATCGAAAACCATGCCAGGGAATATATAGCGCTTTTTCTTTAGAGGAGGTAGGCACTGATAAGATGGTCGCTGTCGACAACAAAGGAGTGGACCAGCCACTGGAATGCTCTCAGAGGAGGGATAAGGAATAAGGCTATAGGTTTGGTGGTGGCAGAACTGCTATCTGAAGCTACAGGTTCAGATTAACCTCTGAGCGCTGGCAGGGAGCTTTCCTCCCCCCCATCACCACCATCTTGGCTCAGCATGAATTAAAGCCACACTTTAGAAAATAAAATGCTGTTTATGATTTTTCTTTTTTCACAGCTTGAATAATGGAACTGTATTTATTGATTCTTTAAAGTATGCAATAATAACATGCTGTTTGCAATTCTGTCTGATCAGAGGCAAAACACAAAGGAATGTTAGCTTTGGTTTATTAATGTCAACAAAGTATAAGAAATAAAAAAAACAAAATAAAATTAAACATCAGAAACAAATAAAAGTATAACTACAACAAAAAAACAGATGTTTAGCAGAGACTGTCAATCAAAGTGCCCTGGATTAGGGAGGGGGGGGGGGGGTAGTGTTAGTTAGTGCTTTGAGGGTTGGGGTTTAGTTAGGGTTAGTGCTCTGAACGTGGGGGGGGGGGGGGGGTAGTGTTAGTTAGTGCTTTGAGGGTTGGGGTTTAGTTAGGGTTAGTGCTCTGAACGTGGGGGGGGGGGGGTAGTGTTAGTTAGTGCTTTGAGGGTTGGGGTTTAGTTAGGGTTAGTGCTCTGAACGTGGGGGGAGGGGGGAGGGGGTAGTGTTAGTTAGTGCTCTGAACGTGGGGGGGGGGGTAGTGCTGTGAAACAGAGGACATGATGATGCTTAAAGGGCCAGCAGCACGTCAGTGACAGACAGCTCTGCAGCCAGGTGGGGGGGGGGGGATCAGGACCATGGCTCCTAATATTCTGTCAAAACACTGTGTCTTGGCGCGGTGTAATTAGGCTCTCTTCAGTTTAAAGTGCTGAGAATGTTGGCGGTTACATGGAAGAGCAGCGGCTTCCTGCTGCATGGTTAAGGTCACCGGGTGTCCGTTGCCTTCCCATCAGACATGCTGTGTGTCTGGGTGACACTGGAGTCTCGCCAATCTTTTGTCAGTTTAAAGAGTTTGATTATCCTGTCAAAAAAAACAAAAAACAACGTTACCAATTAATCTGACCAGATTTATTTGACGATGACCTCCAGTGGGCCGAGCTGTAATTAAAGCACTGCTCTGTAATTATTACTGTCTGATGGCTGCCGATGCCAGAGACAAAACTATAATAAAGAAGTAGTACTTTGGGAGGAGGGAGAAATGTATTTGCCCGGCGGAATCCACTGGGCTTCAGTCATCCCTTTGTGTGTCCTTGAGGAATTGATCCGTCGCGGAGCGGGAAGGACTGAGTGCTGGGAGCGACGAAGAATAGATCGCAGACTAGCATTATTTATTTAAAGCTGTAATTAATCAGAACTGCTTCTTCCTCTTCCTCCTTGTCCTATTTCTAATGGCTTAAATATTTAATGCGCTTCATAATATGTTTTTTTTTTTTTTTTAAACCTTTACATGTCATTTTGTTCCTCTGTTACTCTGTTACTCTGTTACTCTGTTACTCTGTTACTCTGTTACTCTGTTACTCTGTAGGCCCCACTACTATGTTGTGGATGGAACCATGGTTACTTGTTAGAACATTGACGTCAGTGTAATAGTTATAAAACAAAACAGACAGGCGTTAACAAAAGTGAAAACATTTGCGTCTGTAGCTATATCCCTTAGGGATCCCTTCAGGGGCCAGGTCAAGCTTCAGAATATCAGCTAATAAACAAAAAAAGGTTTCACCAGGGTCGCACAGAAGGTAGGCTAATGCTTATTCTGCACCTTTACAGACATTCAGAACAGGAAGGAGCCGCCATCACCTATAAAAACTCGCTACGGGAACAATCCCCCAGGAGTTAGCCTAGACAGAGGCAGCTGGGGCCGCAATGACTGGAGCGTGGCTTTTAAACATATTAACTAATAAACAATTAATAATAAACAAAAATAAAAGCTTCACAAGGGCATGTTGCCGACTGTTTAACTTGTTCTTCACATTAACTAGACCCACACAAACTGTCACAACGGATGGCTAAGGCGAGGTGAGAGGAATCCACTCACAGTATATCCAATAAACAGACGTTTAGACGTTATCCAATGAAGCTATCGTTTATTTAGAGTGAACACATAACAATGACCGCACAAAGACCCATCCACCATAGTGCAGTATATATACACAACCCTGTGAACAATCAACCCATCAACCCATCAACCCAACTAAACCCACAGGTGACAAACATTAACTAATCAGGCCCCCGTGCGCTTCAGTCTGGTGTGTGATTGTGCTTGAGCGTCACACAAACTAGGCAAACGTTTTATTTGAAAGGTGGGGGACAGTTAGTTTCTTTATATGTAAAGCTATACTGTGAGCGTGAATTAGGCAAAGGAAAATCTGTCTCATTTGAGCTTTGTCAATCTGTTGTTTTCTCTCTCGTGAGTGGTGCCCTCTGTAGGCCTACACGTCAAAGATACTTACAGGTGGTTTGCCTGATAAAAACAGGAACATGCACTAAAGGTGTGACGTTATAGGTGTAAAGAAAGCATATGTCCCATTAGTAACCGGAGAGTGGCCGTTTTTCCTTCTTGATTGGGGTTTTATTGGGCTCTTGCGGGTAGCAGGCTAGCCTGCAGGCACATCACCAAGGCAAGGCATTATCATATTAATGGGGAGAGGGTCTTCTCTGTCCCCCCCTCCGCGGGGAGCCAGGTCAGAGAAAATGTCCGTGCTGCGTGGCGCTCCCGTCTAATCTCAAATGCAATCAGAGCCAGACGGGGCTCACGTGAACGTCGTACTGCTAATAGAAAAGAGGGACATACCAGGCCAGGGCACGATGGCTTAGAGAGCACGTTTATCTTGGTTCCACTTCATTCAGACGGAAAGGCGCGTATGGCTGCCAAGGCCCCATGCTGCTGTTACAAGTCTATTATTATTATTATTATTATTATTTATTTATACAGGGTTAACTGACTGAGACCAGGTCTCTTTTCCAGCAGTGCCTTGTTTAAAGGCAGAATATCTAAAATACAACCATAAAATTTAAATAAATAAATAATATAAGCAAAAATAAATAAAGAAAATTTACAATTACAAGAACCTATTATAACGGGATGGGCAGCATGTTAGTGAAACAGTGTCAGGCAAAACATCTAAATATGATTATTTTATCCAATTCTGTTAGATCCCCCTCTTCCCCCTATTATATAACTCTGGTGCATGGGAAGAGGCGTATCCATAAATAATAGATACTTGTTAATTAATATATAATTACAAGGGCCGTGATATTTTGGTGTCTAGATATCTAATGGACCAGAGAGTTACATTATAGCTATGTGGTGAACGGGGACATTGTAAAGTTTACTGAACCATAAGAGAATCTGTTTCACCACATCATCCATGGACAACACCCATGTGTCCTGGCTGGGTCTAAATCTGGGCTCGGCCCCTTGCCAACCAGATCGGCTCACTAACGATGCCATTTTATATCACGTCACCATGTGTGTGTGTCCGTGTGTGTGTGTCCATGTGTGTGTGTGTGTGTGTGTGTGTGTGTGTGTGTGTGTGTGTGTGTGTGTGTGTGTGTGTCCGTGTGTGTGTCCGTGTGTGTGTGTGTGTGTCCGTGTGTGTGTGCGTCCGTGAAGCCAAACGTGAGCTGCGGTCCAGCTGGTCTCACGAGGCTGCTGGGCCGGCGGTGTGCTGTCGCATTTCTCTTCCACTCATGATCCCGTCCTCCTCCTCCTCCTCCTCCTCCTCTTCGCTGTCCAGATGAAGCAGTAGTGGCCTGTTGAAACGCCGTGGCGCGCTAACCCCTCAGGTTCAGCGGTAAGCCTCCTGAAGACTCTGGATCGGAGCAAGGTGACTCACAACCCGATTTATTTTGAGCTGCGCCGGAGGAAGCAGGTGTGCTCCAACTTCTGCTTATGGCATCAATATAAATGACAGATAATTACTTTTGTGACAATGTGCCAATTGAATTAGAGGTAGCAAAACAACATAATGGTGTTTTGTTATGCTCCAGTGAGCAATAACACACTC
>JAPMUY010010991.1:0-13080 GCA_026901105.3 Galaxias olidus | reverse complement strand
ATGGTTACAGTAAAATAAAAAAATGTTATTAATATTATAATAATTATAATTCATATTATTATTATTATATCATGAAATCGATAAGTGATACGTGTTTTATTTTTTAATTTATTTTTTATTCTCTGTTAATTTGACCTTAGACTGGTAATTCAAAATGTGAATTCCTATTACAAGTTGTATTTATATACTTTTTTATTTGAGTGTTGTGGGGGGGAGGGAGGCTTATCTGAAAGGCAAAAGTCTTCCCCACATTTTATATATACACTGTTGGGACAAAAGTATGTGGACACCTGACCATCAGATGTACATGAGCTTGTTGGACATCCCATTCCAAAACCATGGGCATTCATATGGAGTTGGCCCCCCCATTGCGACTAAAACAGCCTCCACTCTTCTGGGAAGGCTTTCCACCAAGATTTTGGAGTGTGTCTGTGGGAATTTGTGCCAAAAGAGTATTTGTGAGGTCGGGCACTGATGTTCGACGAGAAGGCCTGGCTCGCAATCGGTGTTCCAATTCATCCCAAAGGTGTTCAATCGGTGTTCCAATTCATCCCAAAGGTGTTCAATGGGGTTAAGGTCAGGGCTCTGTGCAGGCCACTTGAGTTCCTCCACACCGTTCCAATTCATCCCAAAGGTGTTCAATGGGGTTAAGGTCAGGGCTCTGTGCGGGCCACTCCACACCGGGTGTTCAATGGGGTTAAGGTCCTCCACACCTCCAAAAACTGGTCAAACCATGTCATTATGGACCTTGCTTTGTGCACAGGAGCTCAGTCATGTTGGAACAGGAAAGGGCCTTTCCCAAACTGCTGCCACAAAGTTGGAAGCATACGATTGTCTAAAATGTTAGGCTTGTGTGCAGCTGCTCGGCCATGGAAGCCCATTTCATGGAGCTCCCGACGCACACTTCTTGTGCTGATGTTGCTTCCAGAGGCAGTTTGGAGCTCTGTAGTGAGTGATGCAACAGAGGATAGGTAATTTTAATGTGCTACGCGCTTCAGCACATCGGTGGCCCCGCTCTGTGAGTGTGCGTGGTCTACCGCTTCATGGCTGAGCTGTTGTTGCTCCTAGCCGCTTCTACTTCACAATAATAGCACTTACAGTTGACCGGGCCAGATCTAGCAGGGCAGAAATTTCACGAACTGACTTGTGGCAAAGGTGGCATCCTATGACAGTGCCACGTTCAAAGTCACTGAACTCTTCAGTACGACCCATTCTACTGCCAATGTTTGTTTTTGGAGATTGCATGGCTGTGTGCTTGATTTTATGCACCTGTTAGCAATGGGTGTGGCGGAAACACCTGAACTCTGAAGGGCAAAAGGCTTCCCCACATTTTATACGTACAATATATGGCCAAAAGTATGTGGACACCTGACCATCACACCTACATGAGCTTGTGGGACATCTCATTCCAAAATCATGGGCATTAATATGGAGTTGGTCCCCCCATTGCGGCTATAACAGCTTCCACTCTTCTGCGAAGGCTTTCCACTAGATTTGATTGTGGAAAGTTGATTTTGTTTGAATTAATTGTTAATAGCAATATATACAGAAAATAAGTATGAAAGATAAGTGATTGTGTTAAATATGGGGGTGATATTTTTTTCCAATCAGACGAGCGCCTCTCTGCAGGTGCCAGCTGTAAGGACCTCACTGTTCAGAAACCACCAACGTCAAACTGTTGTACTGGTGCTCCAAAACTGAAGCTGAAAAGCACTGAATTAATTATGTTCATTTCAGGGTGTTAGCCCTACAAGGGCAGCGGAAACAGTATACTAGGGACAGGAAATCTTCTCACCCAGCACTAACATATCATTCTGCAGTTATGTTATGGGAAGGACCAATATGCAGATGTCAAACCTCGCGCATGTCAAACGTAGAACTACAGTGCATAACTATTAAGACTACCTACAGTGGGTAAAGATTACCATATTTCCTCTTCATTGGTAACTTTTCTCACTTCAATCTTAATTATGGTTCAGATTCCATTACTACTGTTAATGGCTGCATACAGAGGTAGGTTACACACCACTTTAAATAATATGATATCATTCCATTCAGTAGTTGTGTGGATCTCGATTTTCTTACAGTGAGGGAAATGTGTTGTCACTTCAGGTGTCAGTTGTGAGGACATCACTCCAGTCAAAAATGAACAGCATATTTTGGAGGGCACTATTGTTACACTGTCATATAAGTACAGAATATCTACCTCTAATCAATTCTATTGGTATCGTCAAGACATGGGAAAAGCCCTACAGTTCCTCACTTCAATCTCAGGATCAAATTTCACATTGGTAGCAGCTGCAGACCCCAGATTATCTGCAAACATCAGGGAGAAGGATACTGTGGATCTGAGAATCTCCGCTGCTGGAATGGCAGACTCTGCACTGTACTACTGCGCTGTGAGGCCCACAGCAACAGGAAATGCTTATAGACTGTACAAAAACCAACAAGAATCCAACAGAAGTGAGTTTCATAGTGACTTACGTCAATGTGTATTAAGGAAATATATGTTACAATGTTGATCTGATTAGACTGGGGTGAACGTTGCCGTGCATGACATCACACAAAAAAGGAACATTTGTATGGAGAACTGAAAGCATCAGTTTTACTGTTGTATATATCTACGTATCAACATTACACTGTAACACTCCAGGGACAGACTAGAAACCCAAAAGCACGACGATGCAGACAAAAAGGTTTTCAGGGAAAAAGTATTTTACTAGGTCCAAAAAGAGGCAGGGATCAAAATCCAGGAAATCAGTCCACACAGCAAACAAATCCGACAAGGGGCAGACAGGTAATCCAATACTCGATAGGTAGGAAAACTAGTCAAACACAGGTATAACAATCTGAGAATGCGGGAGAGCTCGGCAACATACACAAGACAATCTGGCAAAGGACAAAGGGAAAGGGACTGGTATATATACAGAGGGCTGATGAGATGATGAGTTGCAGGTGTGGAGCTGGACAGGAACACACAGGTGATAGGAATGAGGTGATTGACTTGAGGAAAGCTCATGACAGCCATTGGATTACAAACTGATGGAATGAATGGAATGGAAAATGGAAAATACTTTATTGATCCCAGGGGAAATTGTAGTATCATCGTTTGGCAAACTAACAATATTAAAGAAACAAAAATTCAAATTAGAAATGTGGTAATGAAACACACACAAGAAAACATACAAAAATAAAGGAAGATTTCATTCAGATCTAGTCTAAAAGGACAAATTCAAATTGAGTTCAGATCAAGGAAAAAGGAGGATTCACATAACACAGATACCTATAGAAATAGCAGTTACAAAAACTGTCTTTGAATTTAGAAATTGAATTGCACTATGTAAAAACAAATTCCAAGATCTTTCTGTTTTACAAACAGGCTAAACAAATCGATTACTTAAAGAACTCTTGATGTACTAGGACTTCGTGCCTGGGATGTTTCCTAATTGTCTGCAACTTTTTCCCCCAATACTATCAGTAAAGATAACTCCAAGCCCTTCCAGGTTAAGACGAATAACAGAGTTGGCTTTTTTAACAATTTTACTTCGTCTACTACTATGCTCCTTAGTAATGTTGCCCCACCAACAAATAAGTGAGAAGGTCAAAACACTTAAGACAACACTGTTATAGAACATTAGAAGCATTGACATATCAATGTCAAAAGATCTGAGCTTCCTTAGGAGGTATAGATGTGACTGGTACGGTGTCCATTTTAGGACATGTGTCAGTCTCAGTCAAACTTTGTATCAATCTTATCATAACCTGCAGTCATTGTCGCTAACACTTGCTTTTAAAGTCAGTTTAACCAAGCCAACGCACTTCAACTTCATTAAACACATGCAAATTGACTAAACACAAGCAAATTAAGAAAACATCTGCATCAATTTGACAACACATGCGCAGCATTCAGAAAACGCACTGCAAATTCAAACAACACAACACATTACAGAAACGCTCTGCAAATACAAAAACACAACACATTACAGAAACACGCTGCAAGTACAGAAAACACAACACATTACAGAAAAGCGCTGCAAATCCAGGCAACACAACGGAGGTCCTTTGTTCTTGTGTTATCCTTGTCACTTTTAGGTGTCCTCTGGAAACATTTCCCTAGTGTTGCCTGTATTTGCCTGTCTGAATTTGCAGCGCGTTTTCTAAATACTGTGCATGTGTTGTCAAATTGAGGTAGATGTTTTCTTAATTTGCTTGTGTTTTGTCTGTTTGCCTGTGTTTTCTGAAGTTGCAGTGCGTTGGCCTCTCAGGGCCACCGTACCTTCTAGTTCTAAAAGAAATTAACATTAGTGGTGGTTACCACAATATTTTAACATTCTAACTGGTTGCGTGATCAAATATTTGTGGTGTAAGAGCAACTTATTCACAAATGTAAACTTATTAAACAAGTAGTTAGTAGATAGTCAGGAAATGCTCTGCTCTGAGCATGCTGCATCAACAGGCCACCTCTGGGTGAGTTTCCTTAGACAGATCCTTAGAGCTCTTCTTTAAATAAACAAGAAAAGTGCAGCCTGGCGTAAAACTTTGCCACTGAGGTAAATATACAGTGTGGTATGTAAGTAGTGGGTCAGAGGCATTATATACATGATTTTATAGATGTAAATAAATATGTTCTAAAGTTTGTTTTGCAGTCAGGTGCCATTTAGTTTTAAATTTTTTAATAACCTATAGATATTATATAAGCAGCGTGCACACCATCCAGACACAACAACCCCCCCTGCTGAAAAAATCCTTGAGAAAACACTGATGTAATAATTATAATAACTTTATTTATATAGTGCCTTTGAAACAGGGTTACAAGGTGCTTTACAATCAAAATAACATAAAAAATTGAAAATAATTAAAACACTAAAATCACGCAGTAAAATCAGGTAAACATAACTTAAAATAAACTATAAACCAATTAAATTAAATGTAAGCACATGCAAGCATAAGGTTTTACTGTGATTTTTCCAAGAGTTGGTAGCTTGCTGGTGAATTGGTATTTAGATGTTTAGTTTGCTAAGAGGTGGTACTTTGTTCAAAGAGTTTGAGAACCAATGTATTAGGGTATACGCCTATAAAACAAATCTAACATCTTCTATTATTACTTGTACTCTCAAATGGTTTACACAAATGGTCTAGCACAAGGGAGGAGTTTGCAGCAAAGTAATTCTATTCTGTCAAACAAGGCAAATTAGACTGCTAAAACTGCCCCTGGTTACAAGATGAAAAAAATATTAAAGATATTGCTTCTCTTTATGATATTTGTAGGTATGTGCTGAAATGCAAGACAATAGTTGTTCAAATGTTTACAGAACATTTTCATATTTGAGCAGACTTTGTGAATTAATTATGAATATCTAAATCACTGTCTAATTAATATGACTGTATAATTCTGATTTTGCAGCTGATAGTACTGAAGATACAATTCATCCAGTTAAACCAAAAGTGAATGGACCTGAGGGAGAAAACATTACTCTGTCTTACAAATTTGAAGGCATTTTTCAAAGCTTACAGTGGTATCGTCAATATCCTGGATCCAAACCTGAATTCCTTCTTCTGATCACGCAATCCTCATTCGTCCAGTATGGAGCAACTCCACTGCCACAGTTTACTTCAAAATTCAACGATCAGAAAACTGATGTGGATCTGGAGATTTCCTCTGCTGAAATGACAGACTCTGCTCTGTATTACTGTGCTGTGATGCCCACAGTGACAGGAAACTCAGAACAACAGTACAAAAAACCTTTAAAAGAAACCCAACCCAATATTTGTATAATTTTTTACAGGGTCTTTTTATTTTCATTTTTCACATTGTATCACTGGTCCAAACAGGAGCAACAGAAAAAGTAAAAGAACAACTGAATCCCTCACATACCAGACACATGTCAGGCAGGGGAGTAGCCCGACTACGCCACCTTGGTTATAGGCACCTAGGATCTCAAATTAAATAGACACAAAAAGGTGAGAGGGAGGGAGGAGCAGCGTGTGAAATACCAACGAGAAAGAGACTGCAGCAAATTAAGATTTAAAAACATATACAATTTATTAAATACACTGTTTAAAAATGAGTTTGTCTAGTGGTCACGCTCAGGGGTTTGGTCCGTCATCCAGTGGGAGTCAGGTCGGTCCATTGCTCCCGACTGATCCGCGCAGTTTCTCTTACGGGACCCGCTCCGGCTGAAACAAAACAGAACTCGACCAATGGTGGTGTTCGCACATGTCCTACTTCTCCGCCACACCAACATCCCGTCTTTCCTTCCGCCCACACAATCCCCGTCAGCCACTCCAAGTACGTCTTTTAGTTTGGTAATCACGATCTGCCTGGGAGTGAGCGTTCCTCTCTACCCAGGTGTGTGTTGAACGGCTGAGTAGGCGCAGGTCGTGCTCGGGGCTGGCTCGTCGTTACTTAGCGCTCCACTGTCAGTCCTTTCTCCGACCCCGTCGTATTTTGTCTTTGTGCTGTGTTCGTGTGTCCCATCTTGCAGCAACGCCGCACCTAAACAATTGCCCAGCCCCCAGCCCACAGCCCACTCCCCCTTGGTCCAACTGGCCAACGCCCACACAGTCCTTTGGCCAATCGGCCTGTCCTTCAAGTTCGTCATTGGGTACAAGAGGGGATTGAGGCACACAGGTGCGAAACATTAATGGCAATTAAAAGAAAGGTAACTCACTGCAACAAAATACTTCACTTCAAACCACATAAACACAAATTAAAAAAGAATATACCACTGCATGCCAAAATATTCACAGCAACCCAAAATAACACAACACAAATCACACAACACAATAATGGAACAGTCCAGCCTGTGACACATACATATACAAACATTATACAAAGCCAGACATTCATGCAAGGAAAATAAATAACGACATGACAGAAAAATTGGTTGTCATGCTGTCAGCTTCTATATCCTCAACAAATGTTTAGAAAGGCTGCCAAATAATGAGACATTACCTAGTAGACCCTCTGACAGTACATCTATTCTTCTTATGAAGCAGTGTTCTTTTTTATTTGATGACTTGCTTGATTGATTGATAGCGTGAAACATGTTTTGAACGAATCGTGAGCGTTTATGCTTTTGTATCTCCATCAGATCAATGGTAAATATCATTGTGATAATAAATAATACCATTAATGGCATAGAAGGGAGGTAAGGGTAGAAAAACACCTCCTGAAAACGGGCTATTTTCAGTATGATTCACTATTCCTCCATGCCCTACATAGGCCTGTAGGCTAGCTGCATTGGAGGCGGTGAATTTCACCACAAGACTAGTTTGTCCCACTCAGTATGAAACTAAATAACCTTCTATACGCTATCTTATAATATGGCTAAATATAATATATACTGCCTGCTTCATGTTAACCCTGTCTGTCAGGAGGTGAGCATGGGCGCACTGCCTTCCACAACACAATGAGAATGATACTGTAAATAAACCATGTTATGGGAAAAGCTACGGTTTGACAACCGGTTAATTGTTACATCCTTAGGATTATAATGATCATTTTATTAATTGATCTCAATCCAGTAATCTTGAAGAGCACTGTATTTAATCTGGAGAACACAGTGGAGAACCCTGAGGCACACAGGGACAGGAGAAGCAGACACCTGTGCCACAACACTCCTGAGACTAGTTTAACGATGTTGTCAGCTTTTAAAGTTAACTGTAACATCCGGTAGAGACCACATTACACCCACAACTATAATGCAAATATGCTGCTAAGGCAGGGATCTTAATTACATTAACACAAAAGAAAAGACCTGGTTCATTTTTTATTTGAATACCTCGAGGTAGACATCACCTATGCTAACTACAGTATAAAAATGATCATTCTGTTTAATTTGTTGTTCCACCTCATACTTGATGTAGGTACGTCAACCTGCTTTTACTTTCTGCTTTATAATAGTTATTATACGATGATTGTAGTTGACACTATACAATGTGCATTTAATCAAAAACAAGATTTGAAAACAACTTAAATGTTTGTTTACCATTGTTTGTTTACCATTCTTTTAACAGGTAAATGCTCAGATAATCCAATATCACCATTAAGTAATTTCGAACAGGCTTTGGACCAAGAAAATGTTACACTCTCATGCAAATACACTGGATCTGAAAGATACTTCTTCTGGTATCGGCAGTATCCCAGATCACCTCCTGAGCTCGTTACAAGTTACTATCATAACATGCCAGGATTTCCTTTTAGACATCAGAAAGAGGAAAACAAAATCTATCTGGAGATCTCTTCTGCTAAGTTGACAGACACTGCTCTGTACTACTGTGCTTTGGAGCCCACAGTGAGGGAAACCCCAGGAGTACCGAACAAAAACCCTCCACCTTCAGTGACTAGTGGCACTATATTTATTCCCCTTTAATTTGAATACAGTGACACATAGTGGAGACTTCAGATACAATGTACTGTTGAATTCAGAATATTACATGGGATTTTATTACTGGGAAGGGTATGTAGGTATTTGAACACAACAAACTCATTGCGATTCATTAATCACTCGATGGAATCTCTCAAAATACTAGTTTTTATTTACAAATAACAATGCTACTTCTTGTAACAAACATGAACAGATTAACTTATCTTTTAGGTATCTATTAGGGTCTGACCTAATGATTTTTTAACCAACATTAAAAATAGGCCTAATTTTTTAAGCAAAATGTAATTTATGTAATTGCTATGAAAATCCAATCACATTCACAAACGCAGTACTGGAACTGGACAAGGGAAGTGTTCCCTAATATATTCTATAAACAAATGCTAACCATGAATATTAGATTGTAATGTGCATGGAATAATGGAATCAGACACTACTTTCTTTCTTTTTGTTTTACATTTTTAACAAATATTTTTCCTATTTTTAATAATTACGGATGGTTAGACAGAAATCGAGTCCATTGTGGCAGTATTTTACTGAGCCAACATCAGGGAACCAAATAAAAAAATAACAACATCATAATACAGTGCATCCGGAAAGTATTCATACCCCTTCACTTTTTCCACATTTTATTATGTTACAGCCTAATTCCAAAATGGATTAAATAAATAAAAATTCTCAACATTCTACACACAGTACCGCATAATGACAAAGTGAAAAAAGTTTTTGAATTTTTTGCAAATGTATTAAAAATAAAAAAATAAAATATTACATGTACATAGGTATTCACACCCTTTACTCAATACATTGTTGAAGCACCTTGGCAGCAATTACAGCCTAAAGTCCTCTTGAGCATGATGCTACAAGCTTGGCACACCTATTTTGGGGCAGTTTCTCCCATTCTTCTTTGCAGATCGTCTCAAGCTCCATCAGGTTGGATGGGGAGCGTCGGTGCACAGCCATTTTCAGATCTCTCCAAAGATGTTCAATCGGGTTCAAGTCTGGGCTCTGGCTGGGCCACTCAAGGACATTCACAGACTTGTCCCGAAGCCACACCGTTGCTATCTTGGCTGTGTGCTTAGGGTCGTTGTCCTGTTGGAAGGTGAACCTTCGCCCCAGTCTGAGATCCAGAGCGCTCTGGAGCAGGTTTTCATCAAGGATCTCTCTGTACATTGCTGCATTCATCTTTCCCTTGATCCTGACTAGTCTCCCAGTTCCTGCCGCTGAAAAACACCCCCACAGCATGATGCTGCCACCACCATGCTTCACTGTAGGGATGGTATTGGCCAGATGATGAGCAGTGCCTGGTTTCCTCCAGACATGACGCTTGGCATTCAGGCCAAAGAGTTCAATCTTGGTTTCATCAGACCAGAGAATGTTGTTTCTCATGGTCTGAGAGTCCTTTAGGTGCCTTTTGGCAAACTCCATGCGGGCTGTCATGAAATGTGGAACCAAAAATTGGTGGAATTCTGCAGAGATGGTTGTCCTTCAAGGTTCTCCCATCTCCACAGAAACTGGAGTACTTTATTGGTCACCTCCCTGATCCTTCTCCCCCGATTGATGCAGCCAGCTCTAGGAAGAGTGTTAACTTCTTCCATTTGCTAATGATGGAGACTGCTCGTTATTTCAATCAGTTGCATTTTATTGTACCCTGCTCACTCAATATCACAGACCATTTTGTCAACTGTGGACCCATATAAGGTGTGTGCAAATCCACTGGTGGGCATTTTATGATATAAGGACCCTCTCTTCTTGATAAAAACATGTAAATGTGATTTTTATTTTTACATTTTGATATCCTTTGCTAAAATTTCTAAAAAGGTTCTTTAACTTTGTCATTATGCATTGGGAATGTTGATCACCATGAAAAATGTGGAAAAAGTGAATGAATACTTTCTCCGGATGCACTGTATCTGCATCAGATTTTCTCAGATAATGTTAAGATATAAGGAAAAAACATGTTGCTAACACGGATATCCCAGTTTGTCATTGGGATTTCACCGCAAGCTGGTTCAATGCCCTATTAATATTACAATAGAGGGATGATACTATGCATCACATTTGCTTGTGAATCTTGCAGCCAGCTAGTTAAATTTGCTTATCCAGCCACTATCCTTAATGTTACTGCGTTTCTTGTTCTGCATTACAATATGCTGCTAACGTTAAACTGAGTAGAATTGTAAACAGTAACATTACATCAGTATAATTTACCAAGCTGTCTTCCCAGATATCAAAATTCAGAAAGCAGATATCAGACAACAAAAAACAATAATATCCAAAATGGATGATCATTTTTGAAAGTGTATTTTAAATGGTGATTTAATGTTAAAATGGCTTGCCATAGCACCAAAAGTCTCCCTCAGTTTAAAATAAGTACGTTCCGTTGCACTCACTTTTTGTGAGTGTGTGTGTGTTTTAAGTGTGAGTGTGTTTAGTAGTGAATGTGAAAGGCTAGTATACATTTTGGCCTAATCGGTACATCACACTTCAGGGTCACCATCCATACAATCAATCAAAGGGGAAAACCCCATGGAAGGCTGAGGTTCTTCTCTCACGCCAAATTACAGGGAACCAGCATGGGGTTGCATAAAACAGGGTAATAATTGCTGCTTGGCATTTTTTAAATTTGTTTCTTGTGTGTGTAACAACACATTGTCTGTCGAAAACTTAAGCTCAAGTTTCTGACAAGTAATTTCAAGTTGAAAGGCGGATCAATTGTATTTTTTCTAGTCCAGCCCTGAAACATCTCGCTTGGGATCCTTCATTATATTTCCCCATGTGAGATGGACACAGTTACTTCTGGTTTTCTAAAGAAGTGTGAGTGAGCTTTGATACTGAAGTAATAAGGAGCACTTAGACCAATGTACCTGTTATTCACTGAACGCAGTGTGTGACAAGGGATTTTGCCCAAACAAGCTAGACTCAGTCAGGGCGTCTCAGTTAAACGCATCATTATAGCTAGCTAGCTAACATCAGCTAAACCAAAAGCTAGGCTCTTTCTTTTTTTTTTACCTCAGACTCTCAGGCTTTCCCCTGCTAACGTTGATGTTTAGTTTTCACAAACAACTAACTGACATGACAACAAGTGATTTCACTTGACACGATCCACATTCTATGAGGGACGGGTTCAGTCTAGTTAGATATATACTGATCTATAAGTTTTATAATGCGTGTTTACAGTATTGAAGTGTTAGATACAACGATGGTGGATCTAGCTAACCTCAGGCGAAAAGGCCAAGGAGCGTAGTCCAATAGCCTGATGGCATTGAGGTTTACATTTGCATAATATCCCAGCAAACCCTCTTAGGTAACTTCTTTGGCGCAACGGTGACTTTGAACACTACTCATTAATGACTACCCCTCCAATGGGTACATATTATATGGTAGAGCCAGTGCCATCCACAGTGCATGAGCTCCAGCTATGGCAGGGATAATGTGGAACGCAATGTCGGGGAAAACCCATCTCTGTTAAAAGCACATTTATAGTCAATTTTGATCAGATAAAATGTGCGTTCATTTTGCAATAAATCGCAATTATATATTTTTTAATCACCTAACAGCCCTACTTTAAATATATTTGACTACCAAATTGGTACTAATAAACAAATGTTGGCACTGAGGAACATAAACTTAAACATACGACTGTTTAAGTAAAACGTACACATTGCTGGTCATCACAAGTGTAAGTTATCTGGCTCATCTTTATCATCTTCATCATCATCACATGCAGCCTGACATGAATTTGCACACCCCGCTCCTTTGCGATTGTTACGTCCAACAGAGCACTCCATGTTATTCTTCCTGCATGTGCACCTCAGTGCTGCCTGTCTTGCAGGTCCATCTGATGATCTGAAGTAGTTCCTGTGGAGCTGGTGGTAGGTCAGTTTGAACAGGGACAAGCCCCCCGTCACTCCCTTTCCAGCCCCATTCTTGTGGCAGGAGTTCAGCTACAGTTCCCTTCCACTGATGCACCTGATAGCACGCACGAAGACTGTGGTACTTTGCTGCTGCTGATGTAGGTGACAGACTCTGTGGCAGCACAGGGGAAATGCTAGTAGCCACTTTCTCACAGAGGCGTGTGCGTCAAGTCCCTATATAGGTTTCCCATTGTACAGTAAAGCATTTTCTCCTGCTGACACAACATCTGCAGTGAAAGTTGACTGTAATAAACTAAATTAAACTGTTTACAATCACATCACGTACTTTTGGGTTGTTTTGAGTATCGATAACTGGCATGTTTTGAGTTATTTTGGGTACTCGGGTATCTGTACTGGTATGTTTTGGGTCCTGCAGGTAGTATTGGGTATCTGTACTGTGTTGTTTTGGGTACTTTTGGGTTGTTTGGGGTTGGTTTGGGTAGTTTGGGGTGATTAGTACGACCCTATGATTATGCAAGAACAAATTAATAGATTCAAGTGATGGATACTTACTACCGGAGAACCTTTTGCTAGATCCAGAAGACCCCATCTGGATGGACTTTGACACCTTGTTGGCGGAATGGGAAAGGAGGGCACCTTGACAATCGTACCAAGACAGACGCAGTATATAAAATAAAAGGAGGCATCAGTCATTAAAACAATGTGTGCACTAACCTTAGAACTCTTATAATGTGGCAATTCTATAAGAACTACTTATGTGGGATATGACAACAACAGCTTGGGAAACTGATCCTGCCATGTTCTTTGCTTCCTTG
>JAPMUY010010990.1:0-12729 GCA_026901105.3 Galaxias olidus | reverse complement strand
GTTATGTGGGTTTGTGTTCAGTGTTACACGTAAGACAATGTTATCTTGGCTTTGGACACAATTTGAAGTGACTGATGGTCTTCACCGGCTGCAGTTCTTGACACTGTAGAAACAGTCTCGATTATAAATCTTGCACACACGCACTGCAAAAATGTTGGCGAGTTCTCCAACAGGAGGCCACAAAAAGGACAATACATTTTGATCTGAAAAAGACAAGTGGGCTGAAGTGACGAGCGTTTTAGAATGTTACATCTTCAGCTGCCCGTTCTTTCTTTACATAATGGTACACATTTGAAATAATTCAAGCTGTCCTGAATTTATTTTCGTCCTTGAACGTAATTTGGTGACAGTTCTGAAAGTAACTTTAACGTATATTGTCAGCTAACAGCGTGCTTCACAATTATATGTATTTTGTCAGGTTATTTGAGTTGGCAGACTAGTAATTAGCAAAAGCCCAGCTGGTTAACAACATCTGCAATATACCTAAATCATGCGATCAAAATGTAAAAATAAAAATGTTTAAATGTTCACAGCAAACATTTTGACTTATTGTAGGTATGGAGGGCCTAAGATATTGACTAAGATAATTAGCCTACATCACAAAAGTTGTAACCTACACACTTGCACTCACTGTACTGAAAATCTAGTCCACCACTCATAAGAAAAAGAAATGGGGAAAAATATATTTTGTTGTAAATTGTATGCCTAGATTAAAAACAAAAATATTCCTTTATAGCTTCATAGCCAAAGTTATCCTCCAATTGGGGATCAGTTACTTTTAGGATTTCTGGCAAAGCTTAGGCTACTTTAACAGATAAAATGAAACATCACTATTTTTTATCTTCCATATGTCAACAAAACCTACCAGTATTTTAACTTGCTTGTCCTCTGTTACGGGGCATGAAAGTAACTATTAACGTTATTTAGCCAGCTAACATACATACCGCAGTGGTAGCTAACATGGCGTGTTTCACAATTCATTGTTTCACAATTTCGTGAATTCACAGGTAATAAGCAAAAGGCCAATGATATAGGTTCATAAAATATACCTGCAATAATACCTAATTCATGCGTTCAAAACATTAAAATAAACCAAAAGTAACTTACATTTTCTTTTTTGCAAATTTTTAATATGCCTCTGTCTGAGGGATAGCCAACTTAAACAAGCGTGTCCAGTGGTGTTTATCACATAGGAGTCCTCTGGAAACACTTCTGTTGTGTTGTCTGTATTTGCAGCGCGTTTCTGTAATGTGTTGTGTTTTTGCAGCGCGTTTCTGTAATGTGTTGTGTTTTTGTATTTGCAGCGCGTTTCTGTAATGTGTTATGTTTTCGTTTTTGCAACACGTTTCTGTAATGTGTTGTGTTGTCTGAATTTGCAGAGCGTTTTCTACATGCTGCGCAAATGTTGTCAAATTGATGTAAATGTTTTCTTAATTTGCTTGTGTTTTGTCTATATGATGAACCCTTTGCCGAGTGTATATTTTATATATGCATTTGTCCCAACACAACAAATTAGCAGACCTTATTTGAAATGACAAGGTGTCAGCTTTCAAATAATACTGGACACTGTCGTATGACACTTAAACTTGTTCAGTTGTTCAAGATATGTCTAATTATAGACAAAATCATTTGTTTCCGTAAACATATAACAAAGCAATTTCAGGACCTATTCTAACTGGTTTATTGCCATACCTGCTTGTAGGTATAGGTCGAATTGTTTACAAGTTAACAAGGGGGTGGTAAAATATCTGACCAGGTGTAGCCTAAGTATTTGTTATATTTTATTTCAACAGCAATAAAAAGGTATATTAAGGTAACTTTGAAAGGTAAAGAAAATGGCTTAATGACCAATTTGACCAATCGTTTTATGACCCCCCCCCCCCCCCCCCCCATTCCACCCCGCCCTCTCAGCAGAATTTTGTCCCCCCTCTGGAAATTTGACAAATCGCACCCTGGATTGAGATCTCCAACACAGTATTTTGGCTCCTTTATCAATGTTGGAAGTTATCGTTAAGTTGTGCTCTCCAGTCAATCACGTTTTATTATGTAGTGCGTCAGTCATATTCTTCTTCATCTATTAGGCCAATTTTTGGCGCCCAAACTACGCCGCAGTTTTGACCCTATCGTTTCCATTCCAACGCCGACAGGTTCGGCATAATATCATGTATTGCATGTGCTTGTAGCTAAGTGATCGGTTCACGTGTTATTTTTTTATTATTATTTTTCATAATTTTATTTGCACCCATTCAAATGAATGGAGAGAGTTTCAGGCAGAGCTGTGTAAAGGAAATTTTGGCATCCTCACGGATGTTCAAGCCTAAGCTGTTGTTCCAATGTGGGGGAAGGGTTAGAGTGTACTAGTAGGAGACCCCGGGGTAGACCCAGAACACGCTGGAGAGATTACATATCTCATCTGGCGTGGGAACGCCTCGGGATCCCCCAGGAGGATCTGGAAAGCGTTGCTGGGGATAGGGACGTCTAGACTACCCTGCTGAGCTTGCTGCCACCGTGACCCGGCCCCGGATAAGCAGCGGAGAATGGATGGATGGATGGAATGGATGGGATAATTAAGGCTTCGTTTTTTTTATTACAAGGAAACATGACATCTTGACTTGCTTCATTAGAAAACTGCTGCTTCGACAATGTGTGCATGCCCCTTCTTACCTTAGTGCAATAGGACCAATAGCCTACAATGGGAAAATATGAGTTTTCTAATTGTTGGGCAAAGCAGAAAGCATACATTTCCAAATTGAAGTATTTCACACGGTAACAAAAAAATACCACCGATAGAGCACACGGAGGCGGATTGCAACCAGCTGCAATCAAGAAACGGGACCTGCAGCCAATTTCGTCTTCACAGTACAACAGTGGAAACAAAATAAAAATGAACGTTGGTAAAGCATTTTTAAAGCATTTATTTCCTGAGCTTTTAATTGACAAGATTCACAAAGGCTTAAATCTACAGAATATTACATTTCTATGAGTTTAATAACAACCGTTTCTTTCTTATTACACAAGAACCTTAAAAATTCTGCATATTTTAGAATATAAAATGTTGTATAAATTACATTCATGTTATATAAAATCATAGAATCACTGAAGTATTAAAGCAATGAGGTAATACTCATGAATGTAGCTAAGAGAAAATGACAAAACATTGAACCAGCACGTTTTAAATAAATACTATTTATTGAAAATATTTCTGATACTTGTTCTAAAACAAAAATAATAAATATCTTGCTTTAACAACATAAATGGTGGCTAAAATATAAATTGACATGGGTTGGACAATTGGGTTTATACGCAATTCTACATTCCCTCTGATCAACAATAGACGATTATCCATGTCATTTGTTAATGATTTCTAGCACAGATGTTTAGGCACATTTCTTCAAATTCCTGTCAAAGAGAATTTCCTTTTTTAAAAGGTAAAATCCCTTTTCAATTTGATTTGTATGTTTTAAAGAAAAAAATGTTTTACAAAACGTGAAAAACAAGATCCTTAAACTGGAATGAGAAATCTGACCCATCCCAGAAAAACACTATCAAGGATTGCAATCTTGGTCCTATGTATGTTTTACTGTAGTGGTTGCTTGGCTTTTGTTAGGAACCGCATAGCTAGAACAAAATCTCATGCTAAGGTGGCATGTATGCACAAAGACACAAGCTAAGCAAAATAATTTTGGGCTAACAGGTGTAGTCCTTTGTCACTAACAAACCCCTCTTTTTACTCCTTTTAGTGGCATTCTAGGCTGTGAGGTGTTTGTTTGGAGTACCTCCCCACTCAGACGGCCAGTCTGTTGGCTTGCGTAAGTACCACCTTGAGCACTGGCATGAAGGCTGAAGTCTCACTGAAGTTGCTGTTGCTGACTATATGGGTGTGGATGTTGATGCTCTCTGTGTAGGAGCGTGACTCAATGCATCTCACCATGTTGTGCAGTCCTCCTACAATGGTAGGGGAGAGCTGGGGGCATGACGAGAAAGTGAAGTAAGTATTATCCTGACAAATTCCAACAGCTTAGAAGGAAAAACATGGCACCACCACTGTAGAATGCCTCACCGTCTGCTCTCTAAGCTTGTCATATAAGGTCTCCAGACGTTTGTTGGCATCATCAAGCTTCCTCTTGGTTTGCTGAAGGGGGAGAATACAGCGTCATGAGACACGTGCAAAACATTTTGTTTATGGTTTCAGTATAAGTGGTAGCATCGTGAAACCAGTTGAAATGGTGACAGGGCTCACCGGGTCATTGGCAGCTGCCAAACACTTCTGGATGAGCGCCTCAAATGTGGTTTTCAGGACCAAGTGTTCGTCTGGGATCGGCGTCTTCAAGATCTTCTCAGCAGTGATGGACTGCATTGGCTATAGAAAACATCAAGATTATAGGACCACCAGAAGACAGAAATTGAAAAAACATATATTCATCTCAGACAAGCCTCCTCCTATTTTGTGAAGGACATTCATTTTGTGACAACAAATTCCCAAGTTTTGAAGGTGGATGACTTTGGAAGGCTTGTGTACCTGTATGGCGTCCCCGATAGGAGCCCCTGGAGCACCCTCCCCACCTGTCTTTGGCATGACTGGGTTCATGGGAGGAGGGGAGAGTGGCTGTTGATTGCCTGAATAAGAGTGCTGCCCTGGAGCCTGGCTTTGGACTATGGGTTGTGGGGGCGTGGAGGCCATTGCGTGGCCTTGAGGATCAACGCCTAACGGAACCATGATGGGAGCTGTGATGGGTGCAGGAGGAGTGTAGTTGTTTAAGGCCTGCAAGAGGATGAGACGATATACAAAAAATTAAATAAAAAAATCATAAATGTAGACAAATAGAACGTAGTGCTCTGCTTTAGACACCTGGCTGTTTGTTTTCTTCAGAGTGAATAAAGTTCCCAACATTATAGGACCCTGCTAATATTCACCTTTTTCTTCTTTGGCACTCCGCTCAGGGTTGGAGGGTCGTTCCACCCATTCTGGGGCCCTATGGAGAAGCAGAAACTAATTAATTTACAAATTCTTTCAAGCTTGCAGCCTTGGTATATGCATCCAGTCTGGTTGTCAAGACAGAAAACAAAAGGAAGGAAGGGAATTTATGCTGTCCTTTAAAACAATAATTATTTCTTGGAAAGTAAAAGTTCTAGTTACAAAGAGAAAAGAGTACCTGCTTCTCAGTTGTAACATTGCTTGTCTAAATAGAATATATATTTTTAAACCATCAGAAGCTACAAAACTATAAATAAACCATAACATTTTTAAATACAAAGCAAAAACATTAAGATAAATGTAAGAGTGATCAATGTGATTCCGGGTCTTTCTTGTGGTCACCTGCCTGCTGTTTTCCAACTGGGTAATGACTGTCCCAGATAGCCATGCAAAGCCCTAATCCCACCACAGCACCAAAAACCCATTGCTTGTTTGTGTCCACAGCATATCTAGGCCAACCTCCATCGGTCAATATCCTATATCAGGGATTCAAATGTCTAAATAACAGACTAGTGAAAAGGGACAGAACTTTTTTTTAAATCTAAAAACTTACTGAATCAGCATTAGTTCTGTAGCAGAAATATTTTCCCATGTTTTGCAACATATAATTTTCATAAAATTTGTTAAGTTTCATACGGTGGCTGAGAAATGCAGCTAGTTTACCCTTCTCTAACACCATATTAACTTGATGTTGCAGCTATCGTTGCAGCGTTTCTGAAATTGTCGCGCCATGTTTCATGTTGATGCATTGTTTTCTAAAATGCTGCTCGTTTACCCTTCTCGGCCACCGTAGTTTAATGACGATTGAAAAATGATTTCGGGTCATTCATTTTCTAGTTTTGCCAAGCTTAGTTGTCTTTTAAAATTCACCTTCCAGAAAACAGGTGGTGTCTGGAAGAAATCCCCCTGTGAAGGAAATCAAAAACAATATTCTAGACATTACCCCAGGCTGTTGAATTAAAAAAATGTAACACGTGGAGCCAATATCACTTATACAACAGCTATATGCTATACGATAATCTTTACTGTGAATTTAGTTTTTTGGATTAGAGGAGCAGCTGTTCAACTTTTAAAGCCAGCCCTTACTTTGCTTCACTGAATGTAAGCACAAGCAGCCTTATGATACTGTACATTGATACTGACAAATATGTCAGTTGGCTTGCGATCGGTACAGGTTTGATCTTCTTGCCGGTTTGCCGTTTCTGGACTACACTGTATTGAAATTTCCAGTTGCTTGTTGGGTACATAGACAATGTGTGTTTACAACTATTCGAATGCCATTACTTTCCCTTAAATCTATTCAACTTTTAATGTAAAGCTCCCAACCTATACAGCCTTTGGTTTTTCACATTTTAAACCAGTAAAACTAAATCAACCTACCAACCTCTATAAAACTTTTGATTCAGTCAGTCAGGATAACAGGCAGGTGGGAGAAAGGGTGCAGCCAGTGCAGACAAGGGGTGTAAGAAAATCTCAATTCACTTGAGTATCGCAATATAATGTTTAGCGATACTGTATCAATTCTGAAAAGCACAGAATCGATTATTTGGGGGATGTTTTTTTTTGCTGTTTTACTTTTTTTTTGTGATATATTACTGGCAAATGTTATTTCTTTGCTCAGATTTCATAAAAAGCTGTGCAATAATGTTGGACGTTACAGGGACTTTGATGAATACAAATGGAGATCCCACTGTTCAACTTTGTTTTTACCACATACTATAACAGTTTTCCAAAGATAAAATAAATGAAAAAACTTAATATATCGCCTCGCACACAGTATCGCGATACATCACAATGCAGCCCCTGTATCGTGATACGTATGGTATCGCCAGAGTCTTGCCAACATACAGCCCTGGTGCAGACCTGTTCTATGAGAGGCTGGGATATGTTCCAGGGTTGGATCTTGCCGTGTACCTGAGGTTCCAGTTGGTGGTGGAGGTGGCATGTATGAGACAGGTGACCCCTGGCCACAATGCTGAAAAGATTCTCCAGAAGACACGGGAGGAGGAGAGAAAGAAGAGGAAGCAGTATGAAGGAAAGAAGGACGAGAAGGAAGAGAGTTGAGACCCATGGAGGGCTGTATGTACTGAGGCATGAAGCCTGGAGATGGGGCTGAAGCCAGGGAAGGAGAGGAAGGAGGAAGGGAAGGGTGCATATAGGAGTACTGGAGAGGCTGATAGATGGCAGCCCGACTGGGGTCAGCTGTGTATTGGTTGACCTGGGGATAGGCTGCAGTGCACACACAAGAGAGAAACAACAGATGCTGTTAATGACAGGTTTGGGGTTTGTTACGATTGTAACAAAAGCATGCATGCTAAACTAAAAGTAGAAGATGCATGCTGCTTTGTTGAGATGAATAAAGTACTTGTAAAATACATCCGGGAACCTTGAAACTATGATGAGAAACAGGACATAACCTAATGCTAAATTATAAATGACATTTAGCATTTTACCATTAAAGTTTTGGCAGCAGAAACCTGTAAAAGTATTTGTGAAATAGAGAGCTCGGTACAGGCCATTCCAGAGAGAGAGATTATTAAGCGAGGTAAACTTTCATTGCATGCATGATGGTTTACATTTGGAATTGGGAAAGAATAGAACACAGCGTTCTAATTTTTTTTCTGTATTACAGAAAGCAGTGTATACTTTGCACTGTTGCATAGCAGGAAAACTCAAAGTACTCTTGAACTCAAATCTTCACATGTCACTGCACAGCTATAGCTGGCCTTGTAAGCAGAATTGATGCATTTCTGTCGCTGTGAACAGCACAGCTTGTGAATAAGTGGCGCCTAATTAGCTAGTAACAATGAATCATCCTCACTTACGCTGATATTGCTGGGCGTACATGCATGGGTGGGTGGTGGAGGCTGGAGGAGTAGCAGTGCTCGCTGGCTCCTGCATTCCGTACTTGGGTGAGGAGAGCTCTGCCTACAAAAGACAGAACAGAAAGAAGATAAAAGCTGTAACCTTTACTATGGAAAAAGTGGTTGTGTTCTATTTCAAAGGAAAGTTCCCTTACCTCCTGCAGTTGAAATAAAATCTGCTTAGAAATGAAACACAGCCCTGGGAACAGTGACAACTTGCAACTCTTCTTTAAGAAGGACAGCAGAGTATGTGAAGGGGAGAACCCACCGGTAGTGACGTGGGCTGACTTTAAAGGGCCAGGGAGAACTTGAGCTTCCACTTGCAAGAGGCCTAATTATTGGAACTGTTCATCTTAAACATGAAATCAATGACAAAGCACACCCCAGAAATGATCCATTGTCCTTTCGTAAAAAATTTCTTCAATAGCAATGCCTGAATAACCCAACAAACGAGATGCGATTAAGAGGTAATAGGGATTCAGACCGAGCAGGAAGATACCGCACTGGCAACGCAACGAGAGAGAGCAGTGGTTTAGGACGAGAGCTTTAAACTGTTTAGAAGTAACACTTATCATGACACCAACGTACAAATACTGTCCACAAATATGTGCCAAAATCAACAAACACCACCACATTAGGCCACGACACATTGGTAAAAAGAGTTGGTTATTGTCTGTGGGTAGTAAGGGTCAGCATACCTGCTGGTCTGAGGTTTGAGGAGGGAGACTGAGGAGGGCTGTGGGTGTTTGGTTACTCCAGGAGGTCACTGTGGAGGCAGGCCTCATCTAGGAGCGAACACACACACACACACACACACACACACACACACACACACACACACACACACACACACACACACACACACACACACACACACACACACACACACACACACAGCTATAGTTCTAGGGTTTAAGTGACAGGGCACTCTAGGCTGATGAGACTACATTAACACGCAAGTCTCATCACAATCACATCTTCACTCCATGTGCATCTTAAGCATCATTGGAATATCAAATTTTCCTAAGGTCATTGGTAGTCCAGTCTGCCATTTGTATCGCATAGTTAAAAGTTAACCGCATGCCTTTCAAAAACCTGGATAAAACACCAACAACCAAACACAAAGTCACTGAAACTTAGCAGTAGACAAAGGCAAACAATTTAAAGGCTGATTAGTCAAGTCATTTTTGGCACAGGAATGTTACTATACAAAAGGATGTGAAACAATGAAGGTACCAGTTTCTGAACAGAACAGATCGTGAAGAGGAGATTTTGATTGGGACTACTTGCAAAGTTTTCTTACACATAAATTACCAACATTTGAATTAGGACCAGTGTTGGGCACGTTACTTTAAAAAAGTAACTAGTTATAGTTACAAGTTACTTCTCCCAAAAGGTAACTGAGTTAGTAACTGAGTTACTGTTCAATCAAAGTAACTAGTTACTACGCAAAGTAACTGTCGTTACTTTTTATGATCTAAAATGTCGATGAATTTGGATACTTTTCCTGCTATTGAAACTTGAAATAGAGCTGTGAGTTCAATGAATTACTATTACTAAATATAAAATGTTTAATAATTAATAAAATGGACAAAATATCTGAAAACCCGGTACACTAATCTACACCATTTTAGTGCTTGTGGTGGGAAAGTGAAATCAAGCCTTTTCTGTTTGTATGGTGCAGGACCAGGACCACCTCCATCGTCGGAGCTCACGCTGGGGCGCGGGCTGCTAGCCACGAGTGTTGTGGAAGGATGAGACGACGCGAGGTGCTTCATGAGATTAGAGTTGTTTGTAACCGAAGTGGATAACGTCTTCGTTACCGGACATAATGTGCATTTCACATATACATTTTTACCTTGGACTTCAGCAAGCGTAAAGTAATGTTTATATTTCCAGTTATGAAATGCTACCTTAGAATGTGCTATACTCTCCGCCATAGTCGCTGACTCTCTTGATGGTCTGACTTGTGTGCATTGTGTATGCCCGCCCACCTGACGCCTCCTCTGCCAATCGTCATCACGTATGCCTCTCTCACCACCCCTGCTTTCCGCGTGCACTGAAGAAACAAAACTCCTAAAAAGCAGTTCCCTACCGCAGCAGAGATTGCGTTCTTAGTAAAAGTCATTTCAATTAATCGAGTTGTAGTAACGCGCCGCGTTATATTGTAAGTAACGTAACGGCGTTGCCGTAATGAGAAAAGTAATTAGTTAGATTACTCCGTTACTGAAAAAATAACGCCGTTAGTAACTCCGTTATTCTCTAACGCCGTTATTCCCAACACTGATTAGGACAAGCAAGAAAGTCCTCTGTTGGGACTTGGGAGCTTAACATGAGAGTGTGGAAGTGCCAACATATCACTTCAATCACATCTTCTCTTCACTGGCTCCCTGTCTGCTACAGCAGAGGTTCTCAACCCGCGGGGGTCGCAAGATCATTTCATTGTCTTCCTTCCTTTCTCTCTTTCAGTCGCACACTCGCATACATAGTGTTTTTAAAGAAATATTTCTTTTAAAACAACATTAGTGGCTAGAAACATTCGGGGTTAAAGCCCCTAATGAATTACCTATTTAGCGACACACCGGCACCACTGAACGCACTCAACGCAGTGAATGACAATGGCCGGTTAATTTATCAAAAGTGGTCAATTTGAAGGCAGCAGGTCCCGGTGTCTGACGGCAAGTTTTCCCAATGGAAACACTGGTATGTGAGTCAAAGTGCGCCTGCAATTCAGTTTAGATTGGACACACACAAACAAAATAATTTTGGCGCACTGCGCCACAATTGCTTGTGGCCGATTAGTTGGTATAGTTATAGTAGCCAGGACTACGGAAGCCCTAAACTGCCATACATTCATATATTTTATTTACTCTGTTTTCCCGTGATAACGAGATAATCTTATTTGTTTTCTCGAGATCTCGGGTTATTTATGTCCGTTTTCCCGTGATAATGAGTTAATTTAATGTTGTTTTCTCGAGATCTCAAGTTAATTATGTCCGTTTTCCCATGACGAGTTAATAAAACTTTGTTTTCTCGAGATCTCGAATTATTTGTCATTATCTCAAAATAACAATTTTGTTTTCCCGAGATAACGGGATATTTTTCTCGAGATCTCGAGATAACGATCAAAATTAAATGAACTTGTTTTCACGGGAAAACGGATATAAACAACTCGAGATCTCGAGGAACAAAATTAAATTAACTCGTTATCATGGGAAAACGGACATAAATAACTCGAGATCGCGAGAAAACAAAGTGAAATTCACTCATTATCACAGGAAAACGGACATAAATAACCCGAGATCTCGAGAAAACAAATTACATTATAACAAGAAAACAGAGTAAATCAAATATATGAATGCATGGCAGCTTAGGGCTTCCGTACAGGACAACCCCAACAGCTACAATGTAGTTTGAACGACAGCAGGTTGCAGTGATGAAGAAAATGGCGCTGTGTAGCATTTTGAAACTGTTTGAATCGACACAAATATAACGTTTTTGTTGGTCCGAGTCTTTAAGTCATTCAAAAGTAAAACTTAGTTTCACAGCATAAAAGTGTTAGTATCTAGACAGCTCTTGCTAATTCACAGTTGGCTTCCAAAGAGGGTAGGTTTTGTTTTTACATGAAACAATCCTTAACTTTGAGCAGTTTAATAAAAAATTTACGTTTTATTTAATATCAAAGGACTGGTTTAAGTACATATTCTTAAATAAGTGAAATATGCAATATTTACCTATTATATTATTAAAAGCATTTTATTGTCATTTTAAAACTCACCACTGCGCGGCGGTCGTCGCTGGACTTTGTGAAATTGTCTCAAATTTAAAGTCAAACGGGCACAGAAAAATTGCGCGCTTCTCTCGCTTAAGCCAAAATTCCTACCTCTTCCCATCACATTTGACGGTCAAACTTGGATTTATTTTGAGCAAAACCCCTGTCGGAAAAAATCCATCCAAGGAAAATGGAGATAAAACGTCCATTGCTTTCTAACTGCGGTAAGATAACTTTGACTAACTAGCAAAGATGTTTGCATTTAGAATTGTGATTGTGTGGGTTGAAAATCAATTTTGCGAAGTTACTGTGATATACTGTTATGTTGTGCTATTGGTTTTAGCAATATATATGTACTTGAAAGAAAAACTCACTGAGAATTCATAGTTTATTTTAAAATATGCATCCATGTCTGAAGCAAGCTAACGTTAGCTAAGCAGTGTTATTAACGCTGTAACATGGTAGATTATAGAAACGTTTAATCTAGCCTACCCTTTGTAGACATATTTATGTGATTGCATCATGCAATCACATACTGTTACCGGAAAGTCATATTATTATTATTAGGCCTGTTTTTTGCGCCTTATCAACGCCCGCAGTTTTGACCCAATCGATTCCATTCCAGTGCCCACATGTTTTTGGTATTGCAGTCCATTGCGATTGCATAGAGCTAAGTGATCGGGTCACGTGTTATATTTTTTATTATTATTTTGAATAGGTTTTTGGCCCCATTGAAATTAATGGGGAGATGGTTTTGACTGGGAGAGAGACACGGTCAGTTTTGACCGGGGGAGAGAGTTCACGGTGATATGCCGCCATCTAGCGTTGATGTTATGTATTTGCATGTTGTTACGTTTGTACGGACTGTCTTGGTTATTATGTGATTGAAATTACTGGGTATGGAAAACCTGTGCACATCATACTAGTACTAGCAACGGGACTTCACTTAATTTACCACAGGCGTTGCACTTAACAGCAGGAATTGTAAATGGATTACTTTCAACGGGATTGGATTTACGAGTACGCTGTAGCTGTAAGTCGTGGCCTACTCTCAATCAAATTAAACTGGCTTATGATAGCTTTCTGGAACGCTGCAAAACATACGTCTTAATGTCCAA
>JAPMUY010010989.1:0-12761 GCA_026901105.3 Galaxias olidus | reverse complement strand
ATGCTGTAAACAACGGTAAACAACAACACTAGACAAACATGCTGTAAACAACAGCACTAGACAAACAGGCTGTAAACAACAGCACTAGACACACAAGCTGTACCTGCCTACTCAATGAACAAGCACTAAGTTGGTTCAGTGTGCTCTGAGCCAGGCTCCAGTAAGTTGAGAGAAGTTGGTACTGACCAGTGTCTCTAGCAGGGCCGGTCTGGGAGGAAGAGGAGGAGGTCCTGGGTTTCTTGATACAGGAGGAAGTGCTTTCTGGAGGGAAGGAGAGCTTCTGGATGCTGCTTCCTCCTAAGAACAGACCCTGGGTCAGCCTCTAGACACAGCACATGCTTATTGTTTGCTGCTTCCTCCTAAGAACAGACCCTGGGTCAGCCTCTAGACACAGCACATGCTTATTGTTTGCTGCTTCCTCCTAAGAACAGACCCTGGGTCAGCCTCTTGACACAGCACATGCTCGTTGTTTGCTGCGTTCAGCTTCAAAAGTCCCCTTTAAGAAAAGATGGAACCTGCTGCCACCTTTCCTGCACCTGTCACATCTGCAGCTCGTAGGCTTGTGTTTCAGTGTACATGTCTTACCCTGTGTTTCTTAACCTGTGTTTCAGTGTACGTATCTTACCCTATGTTTCTTAACCTGTGTTTCTTAACCTGTGTTTCAGTGTACGTATCTTAACCTGTGTTTCAGTGTACATGTCTTACCCTGTGTTTCTTAACCTGTGTTTCAGTGTACAGTCTCACCCTGTGTTTCTTAACCTGTGTTTCATGTACGTATCTTACCCTGTGTTTCTTAACCTGTGTTTCAGTGTACGTATCTTACCCTGTGTTTCTTAACCTGTGTTTCAGTGTACGTATCTTAACCTGTGTTTCTTAACCTGTGTTTCAGTGTACATGTCTTACCCTGTGTTTCTTATCCTGTGTTTCAGTGTACATGTCTTAACCTGTGTTTCTTAACCTGTGTTTCAGTGTACGTATCTTAACCTGTGTTTCAGTGTACATGTCTTACCCTGTGTTTCAGTGTACGTATCTTAACCTGTGTTTGAGTGTACGTATCTTAACCTGTGTTTCAGTGTACGTTTCTTACCCTTTTTAAAGAAGTAGACGGCTTCAGGTCGCCTCCTGGTGGCTGGGATGGGTAGTGCAGCCGTGATTCTGCCACTGAGGCCAGAAAAGGCTGAGCTCAGGGAGCGAGGGGATCCCGCTTCCACTACGCCGTTGTCTAGGCGCCACACCTGGTCACCCTGGAAACCACGGGGTCCAGGTATTAATACTCATCATCACAGTAGATTGTGCTAAGACAGCACTCATGTTTTTTTACTAGCTCCTTGAAGGCCTCAGGTTCCAGGCCAGAGCCACTGAGATTGTCTCATCAGATAAATATCTAGGAATCTTCACTGATGACGGCCTCACTTTTAAACAACTCATTCAGAATCTTGTAAAGAAGCTAAAGATGAAATTGTTTTGATTCTGTAGCTAGAAAGCGGCTGTTTATTGCAGCGTTCATGCCTTTACTAGACTAAGGGTGATGTATATTCATGCATCTTCTCAATGCCTACGTATGATAGACACTGTTTATCACGGTGCATGGAGATCTACTACAAATTACAAACCTCATCGCTGTAACCAGTACTTTGAGGTTAAATGGCCTGCCTTGTCTAATCGGAGGCTAAATCACTGGTATGTGTTTATATATAAGGCCTTCAGTCTTTCTTACGATACTTTCAAATACTACTAAAGTAGTATTCTCTACGTTCACAGGATGCGTGTTGATTATCCGTCTCTGTCTTACCCTTGAGATCCGAATCTCTTTTTATAGCCCTGGTTACATAAAGGTTCAGAGTGAAAGCAGCAGTTGCTGTGATTGACAGTCCGTCTTGTCCTACCTTAATGATGTAAGTGCTGCCCTGGCAGTTGCAGCGTGTGAAGGCAGAGTCGATGGGGGCGGGGATGCCCAGCTCACCAGGGATGCTCCGAGGGGGGCCAGGTGTCTTGGTCTGAGGGTCAACTGCCCAGAAGAACTCTCCTGCATGGGTCAGAGGTTAAGGGTCAACAGGGCAGATACATAACACAAAACATACAAATTAGACTATAGGTCAACACAGACACAGTGACCTCTAAAGACCAGCAGGGTCATAGGTCAACACAGACACACACTGACCTTTAAAGACCAGCAGGGTCATAGGTCAACACAGACACACACTGACCTCTAAAGACCAGCAGGGTTCCGTTTGCCAGAGCAGTCAGAGCGTTGATGGGCGTGTCCATGCAGAGGTCTGGACCGTCACTCACCCCTGACACCAAACAGGAGCACACACATACATATATATATATATATTAACATGAACACATATATATATATAGATATATATTAACATGAACACATATATATATAGATATGTATTAACATGAACACATACATATATATATAGATATATATTAACATGAACACATATATATATATAGATATGTATTAACATGAACACATACATATATATATAGATATATATTAACATGAACACATATATATATAGATATGTATTAACATGAACACATACATATATATATAGATATATATTAACATGAACACATATATATATAGATATGTATTAACATGAACACATACATATATATATAGATATATATTAACATGAATACATATATGTATATATATATATACAGTACTGTGCAAATGTTTTAGGCAGGTGTGAAGTCTTTAAAGTTATAAAAAAAATATAAAAATATAAATGGGAATTAAAACAAATTTTTTTAATCAATTCATGAAATACAAAGTGAGGGAAAACCAAATCGGTATCAAATCAACATTTGGTGTGACCATCCTTCGCCTTCAAAACAGCATCCCCTGCCTAAAACCTATGCACAGTACTGCATATATGAACAGGAATAAACTTATAAATTAGACATACCCTGAAGCTGAACCGAGCCCTGCTGTGGTTCTGGTCCACCCTGAGGCTGTGATCCACTCTGAGGCTGTGATCCACCCTGAGGCTGTGATCCACTCTGAGGCTGTGATCCACCCTGAGGCTGTGATCCACTCTGAGGCTGTGATCCACCCTGAGGCTGTGATCCACTCTGAGGCATTCCTCCTGGGGTCAGCAGCAGCTTGATAGAGATGGGAGCTCCAGAGGACGAGGGGGGCGGATGCAAAGGGTTACCCGTCAGAGGGGCTACCTTGCTGGGCCCGAGGGTGCCAGAGGCTGGGCCGTCAGGTGGAGAACTGATGGGCGGAGACAAGAGGGCAGGGTGGCCGGTTGATTGGCTGGAGGTGGCATCACTCAGAGCTAGAGAGGGAGGGAGGGAAGGAGAACATTTAAAGGAGTCAGAGTGAGAGAGAGAGAGAGGGAGAGAGAGAGAGAGAGAGAGGGAGGGAGGGACGGAGGGAGTGTAAGCAAAGAGACAGAGAGAGGGAGGGAGTGTGTAAGCAGAGAGAGAGAGAGAGTGTGTAAGCAGAGAGAGATAGAGAGGGAGGGCGGGAGAGAGAGAGAGTGTGTAAGCAGAGATGCTTTCTATCAGCGGCTGGCTGCCTCATCCTCCTGAACGGGTTAGGGTTCGGGTTAGGGTTAGGGGTTAGGGGTTAGGGGTTAGGGGTTAGGGTTAAGGTTTGGCTGGCTGCCTCACCCTCCTGAACGGGCTGGGCGGGACCAGTGGGGCTGTCCGTCAGGATGAAGAGGTCAGAGGTTAAAGGTGACTCCGGGGGGAATGCCCCTTGATTCTCTGCAGTGATGGATTCTGGGAGGAGCAAATACTTTGGACAGTTGGCGGCATCTGGTGAGAAACAAAGCACAGGTTACTGTGGCAACAAGCACACTGAAACATTATCCATAGCAACTGACACCCCCTGACTGTGGCTCTAAATACGACCCTTGACCCTGAGTACAGGAGAAGTGGTACTGGTGTTAGGCTAATTAGACAGGCAGAACTTGTGTGTAGTTAACATGTAGTTAGCGTGTAGCTGATGTGTTAGAGGCTGACCTGTGGACTGGACAGCCATCTGTAGCGTGGCTGAGGAACTGGAATCTGCACGCACACACACACACACGCACGCACGCACGCACACACACACACACACACACACACGCGTGTGTCAAGGCCAGCAGAGTTCAAACACAGAATACTGAACTGTAACCTGTTCCTCTTACCACAGTGGAGCTGGTAATCATGGCAACAGGTGTTGTAGCGTGCACAATCCAGGTCACAGTCGCACAGACGACCTCGTCTGAAAGTCTCACCACATCGCCCCTTACAGGACTCCACTGGAAGCACAGGAGACAGGGACGCTGAGTGCTATATCACTTCCTGATGGTTACCATGGCGCTGTCAAGCTGGATGATTCATTATGTAGCATTATGTATTGTTTTTAATTTGACCGTGAAGTCTGCAAATAAGCATCTTTCCGCTGTCTCCCAGTTTATGCAGGTTATTAACAAATCATGAACATTATCAACAACATAACAAAAGTCATAATATGGACCATCTCGTCATAATATATATAGTATCAACTGGACAATAATTATAATACTCAGTACCTCTGGTACTACATATTGTATCAACTGAACAATAATTATAATACTGCATATAATACTGCATATAGTACTGCACATAATACTGCATATAGTACTGCGTATAGTACTGCATATAATACTGCATATAGTACTGCAGATAGTACTGCATATAGTACAGCATGTAATACTGCATATAATACTGCATATAGTACTGCATATAGTACTGCATATAATACTGCATATAGTACTGCATATAATACTGCATATAATACTGCATATAGTACTGCATATAATACTGCATATAATACTGCATATAGTACTGCATATAGTACTGCATATAATACAGTACTGCATATAATACTGCATATAGTACTGCATATAGTACTGCATACAGTACTGCATATAATACTGCATATAGTACTGCATATAGTACTGCATACAGTACTGCACATAATACTGCATATAGTACTGCATATAGTACTGCATACAGTACTGCATACAGTACTGCAGATATGGTGAGAACAGATGCTGTTGTCTCTTGTTGTTTACCAGCAGTGCAAACCGCCTCAAAGTCCTCACAGCACTCGTCATGGGCCAGACAGCTGGGGTCACAGTGACACGGTTGACCTCTGGAGAACCTCTCTCCACAGCGGGCCTGGCAGCTGCCCCGCGCCATACCAGCTGCAGCACAGCTACTCAGCAGGACAGCCAATAGGAAGGAAGCAGACATCTTCATCATCTTGGGCGGTCAGGTGAATCTGCAATGAAAAGAGCTCCTGCACATTACACACCAACTACTGTCACCAACAGAGCAACTGGGAGAGACCCAAGCATAGAAAGAAATGATCAGAGAGAGAGAGAGAGAGAGAGAGAGAGCGAGAGAGAGAGAGAGAGAGAGAAGTGTATCTGCAGAGTTTCTCACCTTGCTAGTCAGACAGCCAGGCAGTGTGGATGCTTTATATACGGAGAGACTTCAGACCAATGAACCAACAGGAAGCTGTCCTCCCACACACACCGCCCCCAGACCAATGAACACGCTGCAGGATGAGGGGAACATTCGGTTGGTCAGACAGGGCTGACATTTCATAGGCAGGCTGTCTCATGCCCCTTGAGTTGTAAACATACGTGACACACACACACAGGGAGGTGTCCACTTCCTGGTCCTTCATCAGGTTGCTGACCTGTGTGCCAGTGGTCTACATGTTGCCGTGGTAAACAATCGGTGGTCCTGAGGCTGTTGCCACGGTAATCGGTCAGTGGTCCTGAGGTTGTCCAGTCATTAAATCTCATTTTGTGGATGGACTGACAGTAACACTGATGAATCTACTGTCAGTCACCCATAAACTTGATTTGTCAAATAAACAGACAGACTGACCTGACCTTTGCAGAGGGTTAGGGTTAGTTTAGATGTGACCTCTGTAGAGGGCAAGGGTTAGTTTAGACCTGACCTCTGCAGAGGGTTAGGGTTAGTTTGTAGACCTGACCTCTGCAGAGGGTTAGGGTTAGTTTACACCCTGACCTCTGCAGAGGGTTAGGGTTAGTTAAGATATGACCTCTGCAGAGGGTTAGGGTTAGTTTAGACCTGACCTCTGCAGAGGTTGGGGGTTAGTTAAGATAGTGACCCCTGCAGAGGGTTAGGTTAGTTTAGACTTGTGACCTCTGCAGAGGGTTAGGTTAGTTTACATCTGACCTCTGCAGAGGGTTAGGGTTAGTGTTAGTTTAGACCTGACCTCTGCAGACAGTTGAGTTGGATTCCCAGATAGACCTCTGCCGATGGATTAGGGTTAGTTTAGATAGACCTCTGCAGAGGATTGGGTTAGTTACATATCTGACCTCTGCAGAGGGTTAGGATTCAGGTGACAGACAGATCAGAGAGAGAGAACCCACACTTAATTTATACTCCTGTGATGTCATTTTAGGAATGTTAATTAACTTCCAATAAAACGACTGAGTTACCACACAAACGCACACACACACACACACACACACACACACACACACACACACACACACAGAGTGTGAATATGTTTACCAACTAAGGGACTGGCAGCACACTGAGTTCCTGCTGCGGCCACAGAACAGGCCTGCCCACACCATAACAACAACGAAGTCACAGTATCTGGATTTTACGCCATTTTAGCGAGTAGTCTTGGACTAACAAGGTGTGTGGGTGTGTCTGTGGTCTAGAGAAAGGCAGATGCTTGGTCGACCAGTATAGTAAACACGATATAAACCTTAATTAACAAAAGCTCCCTCCTTCACTCACTGGCATGAAAGCAGATGACTGGAGAAGTGGGGTGAAGGAGAGGTAAGCAGACTGACACAAGGTTCCTTTCACAGATCACTGTCTGGTTTTGGTTCTCTTGTCTGGCCATCCATCTGCTCATCTATTCCACTGTGCTGTCTTGTGAGCAGAAATAGAGCTAGGGGGCATTAATGAAGTAGCTACTTCATATACAAGTTAAAAGCAACTAAGAAAGCATTAGCCTTCTCTTTAGTATTCAAAACGTGTTATTTGACTGACACATTGCTGGCAACTTCTATATACCCAAGATACATATTTATAACATACTGTTTAGAGTTAAGAAACATTTAATTAATTTCACCTCATTCTAGAAGGGTTTTAAATTGCTTTTAGCTTGTATTTATAGTAGCTACATACGTTTGGTTAAGTAATACAAATAAATTGTAATGATGTTTGACCTAATTCCTTTGTCTTAATATGAAACCGGCTAAGTTTGATATTTACTGTAATGCAAGAAACCACAAAGCAGGAGATCCTCCAACCACTTAGAGTTGAGTAAAGCCCATTTTGAACATCATGCACGTCACACGACATAAAAGATGGGGTTTGGTTTTATTTGACTACATCCTTACCTCATAAGTAAGGATGACATCTTGAGTCGAGTAATGATAAACCTTCAGCCTTTACTCCAACTCTTCCTCTTTTCCTTGTCACTTGGTATTGGCTCTCATAATTTTTTATCAGTTCTATTTCATATTGTATGTTAATATGTCAACACAGTTCTAATGTGACGTACAGCAAACTAGTCTTTCTCTTTTGTTGTCATTTGTTTAGTCTTGTTTTAAAGGATGGGGACAAAGCCAGGCAGATTAGGGAATCAGAAGTGACTCCACAGGAATGTAACTTCAACCCATGAGGGAGACTGCCATTGCACTATAGGGGGGAATGATAGACCCTTTACACTCTCTACTCCACTCTTCCCCCTCTCCTTCCCTCTCCTTTAGTCACTTGGTATAGGACCTTTTCTCTATCTCTCTTTCTGTTTCATGTTGTCATTTATTATGTCAACGCAGTTCTGTATGGCCGTCATACAGCAGTGATGTGTCGTTCATGATGATCTTCCCATCACTACAGCATACTAATCTCACTGCTCTTTTTGCTTCCTGTTGTTTTCACAGGATTGGTAGATAGACGAGGCAGCAACCTTTGACCTTGGTGCTGGTCCACCCTGATTCAGATTATGTTTGTCTGGCACTGAGCAGTAACCTTTGACCTTGGTGCTGGTCCATCCTGATTCAGATTATGTTAGTCTGGCACTGAGCAGTAACCTTTGACCTTGGTGCTGGTCCACCCTGATTCAGATTATGTTAGTCTGGCACTGAGCAGTAACCTTTGACCTTGGTGCTGGTCCACCCTGATTCAGATTATGTTAGTCTGGCACTGAGCAGTAACCTTTGACCTTGGTACTGGTCCACCCTGATTCAGATTATGTTAGTCTGGCACCGAGCAGTAACCTTTGACCTTGGTGCTGGTCCTCCCTGATTCAGATTATGTTAGTCTGGCAGCAGTAACCTTTGACCTTGGTGCTGGTCCACCCTGATTCAGATTATGTTAGTCTGGCACCGAGCAGTAACCTTTGACCTTGGTGCTGGTCCACCCTGATTCAGATTATGTTAGTCTGGCACCGAGCAGTAACCTTTGACCTTGGTGCTGGTCCACCCTGATTCAGATTATGTTAGTCTGGCACCGAGCAGTAACCTTTGACCTTGGTGCTGGTCCTCCCTGATTCAGATTATGTTAGTCTGGCACCGAGCAGTAACCTTTGACCTTGGTGCTGGTCCACCCTGATTCAGATTATGTTAGTCTGGCACCAGCAGTAACCTTGACCTTGGTGCTGGTCCATCCTGATGCAGATTATGTTAGTCTGGCACCGAGCAGTAACCTTTGACCTTGGTGCTGGTCCATCCTGATGCAGATTATGTTAGTCTGGCACCGAGCAGTAACCTTTGACCTTGGTGCTGGTCCATCCTGATGCAGATTGGGTTCAGTCTCCAGCAGTTCTACCGCTTACTGGAACACTGGGACAAACAAACCCAGAACACACACACACACACACACACACACACACACTCACACACACTCACACACTCACACACTCACTCACTCACTCACACACTCACACACTCACTCACACACAGTTTCATATCGTACTATCACGAGGTGATAACTTCTTCACACTTTACTAAATCTATAAAAAGCCTGGCTTCAGCTTGGGATGGATCATTAGATATGTATTATGTTGTATTATGGCTGGCTGTAATGTTATCCTATCAGATCATTAGATATGTATTATGTTGTATTATGGCTGGCTGTAATGTTATCCTATCAGATCATTAGATATGTATTATGTTGTATTATGGCTGGCTGTAATGTTATCCTATCAGATCATTAGATATGTATTATGTTATATTATGGCTGGCTGTATTTATCCTATCAGATCATTAGAAATGTATTATGTTATATTATGGCTGGCTGTAATGTTATCCTATCAGATCATTAGATATGTATTATGTTGTATTATGGCTGGCTGTAATGTTATCCTATCAGATCATTAGATATGTATTATGTTGTATTATGGCTGGCTGTAATGTTATCCTGTCAATGTCCTACAAAAGAGCTTATTCTAAAAAGAAAAGTCATTAAACAATTTTCTAAGAACCTGCATGTTTGATTATTCTGTCCACTTCTATGCACGGTGATATATGATGTGGTGTTGGGAGTGGATACGGCTAACCAGGAAATGAGAAGGGCACCATAGTTCCTTCCTGGCAACAGTGAGCAGTCTGTTATGGTGGAACAGAGGATCTGCTGTGACTTCCATGTTAAATAGTTCAATACACCACATCATGGCCTCGTTTGACAAAGCTACTCTGTGAAGAACATGTCATGCCTTTGTCTCAGAGAACTGATTTCACTGCAGCCAACCCCGCATGAGTCTACTGTTAGGCCCTGCTGTGGGGGTCAGGCTTAGGCTCTGCTGTGGGGGTCAGGCTTAGGCTCTGCTGTGGGGGTCAGGGTTAGGCTCTGCTGTGGGGGTCAGGGTTAGGCTCTGCTGTGGGGTCAGGGTTAGGCCCTGCTGTGGGGGTCAGGGTTAGGGCCTGCTGTGGGGTCAGGGTTTAGGGTTAAAGGGTAATACAGTGAGACAGAGAGAGGGCTGTGGGGTCAGGGTTAGAGGGTAATACAGAGACAGAGAGAGGGGAGGGGTAGGGTTAGAGGGTAATACAGAGACAGAGAGAGGGGAGGGGTAGGGTTAGAGGGGGGAGACAGAGAGAGGGGGGGGGGGTTAGGGGGAGACAGAGAGAGGGGAGGGGTAGGGTTAGAGGGTAATACAGAGACAGAGAGAGGGGAGGGGTAGGGTTAGAGGGTAATACAGAGACAGAGAGGTGAGTTCCATTCTGGGGCTGTCTTTGAGCCAGGCTGTGTGTTAGCTAGTGATTCATATGCAGCTCTACTGCCCTTTGTGTTGTTAAGTGTCCTTTCCCTGGGGGAAGGGAGGGGAGGAGAGAGAGAGAGAGAGAGAGAGAGAGAGAGAGAGTCAGGACTTCCCCCGACAAACTCTCACCACCGAACCTTTACCCAGAAGGCACTGTGGGAAAGGAAACTCCCCTTTGTTTACCTGTGAAGGAGACGAACAGCAAAGCAGTGTTGGGTCTTTGAGAGTCACAGTGTGCCAGTGTAAGGTTAGGGTCAGGGCTCTCTAAAAGCAGAAGGGTTAGAGTGAGGGTTAGGGCTAGGGCTCTACAGGGAGAAGGGTTTGGGGTGTGGAGGACTAGTTTGTTAGACTGAGTTGTTTGAATTGATTTCCTACCTTTGGTGAAAGGCTAAGGTGTGTCAGTCACAAAAGAGAGGCGGTCCTATTGGCGGGGCGGAGTTTCAGAACACTCCCTGTCCTCCGATTGCCCAATCACAAGTGCCTGTATCTGAGCTGCATAGTTAGTGTGTGTGTGTGAAGGAGAAGGGGGAGGGGAGAGGGATACAGGGAAGGAGAGAGAGAGGAAGAGTACTTTGGACTGCGTGTTTACGAGTTTAATGGAAACCAGAAAAGCTAAAGGAAAGAAACATCTAGTCCAATGAGGAGAAGTTAGGGTTAGGGTTAAACACAGAGAAACATCTAGTCCAACGAGGAGAAGTTAGGGTTAGGGTTAAACACAGAGAAACATCTAGTCCAACGAGGAGAAGGCTGACCAGTAGAGAGGAGGAGCAACAGGAGACATTTCTGGAGCTACAAGTTAGAACCTTTACCTTTGTCTGGCTGAGTATGTGCTTTGTATGTGTGTCCGTCCTCCTGCTGTGTGTGAGTGCTGCTGTGGGTGTGAGAGAGGGAGAGAGAGAGAGAGAGAGAGAGAGAGAGAGACATGTTATCTACACTATTAATCTAAGAGAGATTCCGGGACACGCAAGTGATTTCTTCTCATCTGGTTTAGATTGAGACTCCAGCTGGAAGCTCTCCGTCTGTCTTTAACCCTAACCCTAACCCTAACCCTAACCCTAACTGCTGCTACAGGAAGCTCTCCGTCTGTCTTTAACCCTAACCCTAACTGCTGCTACAGGAAGCTCTCCGTCTGTCTTTAACCCTAACCCTAACTGCTGCTACAGGAAGCTCTCTGTCTTTAACCCTAACCCTAACTGCTGCTACAGGAAGCTCTCTGTATAACTGCTGCTACAGGAAGCTCTCCGTCTGTCTTTAACCCTAACCCTAACTGCTGCTACAGGAAGCTCTCTGTCTGTATGACTGCTGCTACAGGAAGCTCTCTGTATAACTGCTGCTACAGGAAGCTCTCCGTCTGTCTTTAACCCTAACCCTAACTGCTGCTACAGGAAGCTCTCTGTCTATATGACTGCTGCTACAGGAAGCTCTCTGTATAACTGCTGCTACAGGAAGCTCTCTGTCTATATGACTGCTGCTACAGGAAGCTCTCTCTGTCTGCTACAGGAAGCTCTCTGTCTATATGACTGCTGCTACAGGAAGCTCTGTGTATAACTGCTGCTACAGGAGGCTCTCTGTATAACTGCTGCTACAGGAAGCTCTCTGTATAACTGCTGCTACAGGAAGCTCTCTGTCTGTCTTTAACCCTAACCCTAACTGCTGCTACAGGAAGCTCTCTGTCTATATGACTGCTGCTACAGGGAAGCTCTCTGTATAACTGCTGCTGGGAAGCTCTCTGTATAACTGCTGCTACAGGAAGCTCTCTGTATAACTACTGCTACAGGAAGCTCTCTGTCTATATAACTGCTGCTACAGGAAGCTCTCTGTCTATATAACTGCTGCTACAGGAAGCTCTACAGGAAGCTCTCTGTGTCTCTTTCTAGAAGCTCTCTCTGTCTGCTACAGGAAGCTCTCTATCTGCTACAGGAAGCAGGGGCAGCAGTGTTAGGGCAGTCCTCCTTCTGTCAATATATCATGTTGACGTCAGTTTGACTGTTAGAAGCCCAAAGTTGAATCTAGATTCTCACTGTTTTCAAAGTTGAATCTAGACTCTCACTGTTTTCAAAGTTGAATCTAGATTCTCACTGTTTTCAAAGTTGAATCTAGACTCTCACTGTTTTCAAAGTTGAATCTAGATTCTCACTGTTTTCAAAGTTGAATCTTTTCAAAGTTGAATCTAGACTCTCACTGTTTTCAAAGTTGAATCTAGACTCTCACTGTTTTCAAAGTTGAATCTAGACTCTCACTGTTTTCAAAGTTGAATCTAGACTCTCACTGTTTTCAAAGTTGAATCTAGTCTCTCAGTGTTTTCAAAGTTGAATCTAGACTCTCACTGTTTTCAAAGTTGAATCTAGTCTCTCAGTGTTTTCAAAGTTGAATCTAGACTCTCAGTGTTTTCAAAGTTGAATCTAGACTCTCAGTGTTTTCAAAGTTGAATCTAGACTCTCACTATATTCAAAGTTGATTCTAGACTCTCACTATATTCAAAGTTGAATCTAGACTCTCA
>JAPMUY010010988.1:0-12798 GCA_026901105.3 Galaxias olidus | reverse complement strand
TGGTTCTCTTGAGGATGCGAGGAGTCGTTCCTTCAGCTCTATTGTCCTAAATAGAAAGTTCTGTGGGGACTCATTGTTTTCTTGGGTGATGTTAATCAGTCTATGGTAGAGGTCAGTGGAGCTATCTTCTTTGTAATGCCCCTTTAAGATGGTTCTAAGTTGTGAAAGTGTAAGCTCTGTTTTAATCTCTAGCATGTCACGTAGGGTTAGACCTGGGCTTACAGCTCTGTTGACAGCTTCCACCATTTCTGTCTCATTATGATTTCTTTGAGTCCCATTTGAATCTGATGGATCAAATTTGAGTATGACAGTTTGTCTTTTTGACCTCTTTCTCCAATTTGGCCATTCATTTTGAATTCTCTGCGTATTACAAATTCACGCGGTTGGGCCGGCAGTGAAGCAGTTAAAGCAGGAGTTATCGTTGGGCTTGGTTCTTGTGGAGTTGTTCTGAGAGCTAGTTTTGCCAGCTCCTCCTCTAATTTCTTTGAGGCACTCTGAAAGCTTGACTGTAGGGCTTGATATTGTTCTTGTAAATTGGCCAATACTGCTGCATCTTTACTGGCACTTTCTGTGGCAGTCTGTGTTGTATCAGCTTCCTCTTTTATTTCTTTGGCAAAAGCTGTCACTCTGGCTAAGAACTCACGTACCACTGCCTCATCTTCATCTTCAATAGCCTAGTCAACCACTTCATTTATTGCTCTGATCAGCGTGTGCTTCTTTGTCCGGTTTTCAGTTGAGATTTTACAGTGTCCGCATACTTCCTGGAGTTGATCACTCTTTAACTGCACCAGGATTTCACTGAGACGATCCTGCAGTTCCTCAAGCTCCATCGTTAATGCTTCTCACTATCCACAGCAGCACCGCTGATCCCACTTCTGACACCAGATTTTGTTACACACTTGAAGTATAGACAGGACTCCACGTGTGGTTTATGGGTTTTAATGTCTGTAAAACATTGAACATTGCAGTACATCAGTACTTGAAACCGTCATCTGCATGGCATTCACATTAACTGAACTCGGGAATTGCGTTTAATGACTACGGCCACAAACGAAATTAAATAAACCTATGAAATTATACAAATCACAGTATCCTATATAAATCATCTGTTGCTCCACATTGTTTCATCGAAACTATATTTCATATTAGCAATTGCACACCATTATCCTGGTATCCCAATATCCCGTTAGATGTTAGCTTAGCTAGCTAGTGAGAAAACAAACATCTCAACCAGGTCTACCATCAACATACACAGTGAAAATCTACGGCCATCCTGTCTCACTAGTATCTTAATATTGCTCTACATTCATACATTATTGTTTGAACAATGTTACCTGTAAAACATTGAACATTGCAGTACATCAGTACTTGAAACCGTCATCTGCATGGCATTCACGTTAACTGAACTCGGGTATTGCTTACCCCTGTGCAGATGCGCTCAAATGTAGGTATCTCCCTCTTGTGGTGTAAATCGGTATTACACTTAATTTGTACTGCAACTCTAAATGTGGTACACAGTATTTATCCTTTTTAAAACAATACAATGAAATGAAATAGTGAAACATCAAATGAAATAGTGACACATTAAATGAAATTATGAATATTACAAATGAAATGTGGGGGGTGGCCTCTTTTAGCAGACTAAACATTTTTACTATTTATGAACATTACTTGCTATTCTCACATCAGGGACTGTGGAATTTAATACTACCAGATTCCCCTTGACCAGATGAAACGAATGAGTGGTCAATGAACCCAATTGGACTTATAGATCGTGCAGGGCAAGCAAAAATTTGGGATGTAAAGAGAGAAAAAAGTGCGAGAAATAGCTCATTAAAAATGGGGACAGTACATTTAAACATGCGCCCCTTCTCTCAGGAAGGTCAGGACCTTGAATTTAATACTACCAGATTCCCCTCGACCCGATGAAAAGAATGAGTGGTCAATGAACCCAATTGAACTCAATACTTCGTGCAGGGCAAGCAGAAATTCAGGACATAAACAGAGAAAAATAGTGCGAGAAATAGCGAATTATGATGGAGGACAGTACATTTAAACATGCGCCCCTTCTCTCAGGAAGCTCATGGACCATCGAATTTAATACTACCAGATTCCCCTTGACCAGATGAAAAGAATGAGTTGTCAATGAACCCAGTTGGACTTATAGTTCGTGCAGGGCAAGCAAAATACTTCCAGATTCCCCTTGACCAGATTAAAAGAATCAGTGGTCGGGACTTATAGTTCGTGCATGTAAAGAGAGAAAAATAGTGCGAGAAATAGCGAATAATGATGGACACTATATTTAAACATGCTGGAATCTCTCAGGAAGGTCAGGGACTGTGGAATTTAATACTACCAGATTCCCCTTGACCAGATGAAAAGAATGAGTGGTCAATGAACCCAATCGGACTTATAGATTGTGCAGGGCAAGCAAAAATTCGGGATGTAAAGAGAGAGAGAGAAACAAAAAGTAGATTTAAACATGCAAGAAATCAGCTATTTTCATGAGGTGGTCAATGAACCCAGTACATTTAAACAGGGCAAGCAAAAATTTCCTTCTCTCATGAAGAGGAGAGTACATTTAAACATGCGCTCCTTCTCTCAGGAAGGTAAGGGACTACTACCAGATTCCCCTTGACCAAAAGAAAATAATAAGTGGTCAATGAACCCAGTTGGACTTATAGATCGTGCAGGGCAAGCAAAAACTCGGGATGTAAAGAGAAAAAAAGTGCGAGAAATAGCGAATTATGATGGAGGACAGTACATTTAAACATGCGCCCCTTCTCTCAGGAAGGTCAGGGACTGTGGAATTTAATACTACCAGATTCCCCTTGACCAGATGAAAATAATGAGTGGTCAATGAACCCAGTAGGACTTATAGTTTGTGCAGGGCAAGCAAGAAATCGGGATGTAAAGAGAGAAACAAAGTGCGACAATTAGATAATTATGATGGAGGACAGTACATTTAAACATGCGCCCCTTCTCTCAGGAAGCTCATGGACCATCGCATTTAATACTACCAGATTCTCCTTGACCAGATGAAACGAATGAGTGGTCAATGAACCCAATTGGGCTTATAGTTTGTGCATGGCAAGCAGAAAGTCTGGACGTAAAGAGAGAAAAATACTGCGAGAAATAGAGCATTGTGATGGAGGACAGTACATTCAACCATGCGCCCCTTCTCTCAGGAAGGTCAGTGTTAAACACTTGAAGTATAGGCAGGACTCCACGTGTGTAAAACATTGAACATTGCAGCACATCAAAACTTGTAACCGTCATCTGCATGGCATTCACACTGAAATCGGGCATTGCTTGCCCCTGTGCAGATGCGCTCAATTGTAGGTATCTCCCTCTTGTGGTGAGAATCGGTATTACATTTGATTTGTCCTGCAACTCTAAATGTGGTACACAGTATTGATCCTTTTTAAAACAATACAATGAAATGAAATAGTGACACATTAAATGAATTTATGAATGTTACAAATGAAATGTGGGGGTTGGCCTCTTTTAGCAGACTAAACATTTTTACTATTTATGAACATGACTTGCTATTCTCACATCATGGACTGTGGAATTTAATACTACCAGATTCCCCTTGACCAGATGAAAAGAATGAGTGGTCAATGAACCCAATTGGACCTTTAGTTCGTGCAGGGCAAGCAAAAAAATTCGGGCTGTAAAGGGGAATCTGGTAGTATTTAACTCCAGAGTCCCTGACCTTCCTGAGAGAAGGTACGCATGTTTAAATGTACTGTCCTCCATAATTAGCTATTTCTCGCTCCATTTTTCTCTCTTTACATCCCGACTTTTTACTTGCCCTGACCAAACTACGAATCCAATTGGGGTAATTGACCACTCATTCGTTTCATCTGTTCAAGGGGAATCTGGTAGCATTAAATTCGAAAGTCCATGAGCTTTCTGAGGCATGCTTAAATGTTCTATCCCTCTTGAAAACGAACTATTTCTCGCACTTTGTTTCTCTCTTTACATCCCGATTATTTGCTTGCCCTGCACAAACTATTAATCCTACTGGGTTCATTGACCACTCATTATTTTCATCTGGTCAAGGGGAATCTGGTAGTGTTAAATTCCACAGTCCCTGACCTTCCTGAGAGAATGGGCGCATGTTTAAATGTACTGTCCTCCATCATAATGCTCCATGTCTCGCACTATTTTTCTGTCTTTACATCCCGATTTTTTGCTTGCCCTGCACAATCTATAAGTCCTACTGGGTACATTGACCACTCATTATTTTCATCTGGTCAAGGGGAATCTGGTAGTATGAAACTTGAAGGTCCCTGACCTTCCTGAGAGAAGGGGTGCATGTTTAAATGTACTGTCCTCCATCATTATTGCTCTATTTCTCGCACTATTTTTCTCTCTTTACATCCCGATTTTGTGCTTGCCCTGCAAGAACTAAAAGTCCAATTGGGTTCATTGACCACTCATTCCTTTCATCTGGTCAAGGGGAATCTGGTAGTATTAAATTTGATGGTCCATGAGCTTCATGAAGGATCGGTGCGCATGTTTAAATGTACTATTCCTCTAGAAAATGAGCTGTGTCTCGCACTTTGTTTCTCTCTTTACATCCCAATTTCTTGCTTGCTCTGCACAATCTATAAGTCCAGTTTGGTTCATTGACTACTCATTCGTTTCATCTGGTCAAGGTGAATCTGGTAGTATTAACAGACTAAATTGTTCTGTTACAACGCACATGTAAAATTAAGTTTTGCACATTGTTATGAGTCAGTGTGTTTTCAGCTTCAGCTCCATAAAGTTGAGTTCATTATTTGAACAGAGCCCTCTTACTGCATCCCTACCTTATATAATGTAACAGTGAAAGAAGTAGTTTGATGTGACTGTAGAGCTAGGGTGCTGCCCACTGCTGAGAAAAAGAAACTGCACACTCATTTATTCTGTTTGTCTCTCTCTTCACTTATTTTCATTCCCTAATCTTTGTTCTGTCCATCGGTCACTGTTTCCTTACATTTGATGTTTCTGAACCATCAAGCGCCATTTTGGACCACACACTTTATTGTTGCTCCAGCTAGGTTTCAGGAAGTTATCTTATTCAACACTTTGATAAACCACTTTCTGTCTTAGTTACATCGACTAAACCCGCCTTGGCTAAGCAGACTGTGGTTGGACTGCGATGACAAACCCATTTTGTTAATTGTGAAAAGGCTTTTGGTGTCACTGGTTTAAGTTTTCCATGTGAAATATGCAAGTGAGAGATGAGTTATATGCTCCAAGTTGTTTCTGTGTTGTTTTGTGTTTTGACGTTTACATATGAACACAACCTAAGAAAAAGAAAGTACACTCTTGAGGTGTATAGTTTCAATGGGAAATGTATGTGTATATGTGTGCGTTATCCTTCAGGAAGCTACCATCTATCTTGCCAAATACAAAACCCAGGGTAGAGGGGTTCAGGGTAAAGAGAATGTAAAGTGTCTAAGAAAACTCTGTAGAAGAGTGTCACCAGGCCATTCCAGATACACTCCAACTGTGGAGGGGCCTGAGGGGGTCACAGCTAGAACAGCCCCAGTATCAAACAGCATGTATACTGTTTTGTTATTGGGATACTTTTATCACACTAGAACTAAGTTTCACGTTAAACCTCAGTGTTACTATCAGTAAAACTAAACTTTGCTCACATCACCCAGTGAAAACCAGGCAACATATTAAGAATCTTGATACAAATCATTCCCTTACCTTATTTAATCACATGCCACAATCCTCTATTTCACCAACAACCTTCCTGAGCAAAAAGTCACTCAAAACCTATGCAGCCGTCTTGAATTTGACATTTGCTGGGTTTTTTTCCACCAGGAAAATCCACTTTTATCCCAAAAAAAACCCTGTAACACTACATAGTGCTTTCATACATAGGGAAAATACTAATTCTGATTGGGAATTGCAGATAATTTTTTATTGGTTACAGACAAAACGTTTAAGTTAAGTACGTGCTTTAAAACATGTTTTTCCTATTTATTCAATGTTGAGACTGGCAGCCATCTTGGCTTTCACCCTTTCTTTTTAATTTAGCAGCTGCACAGGGAAGTGTCGTAATGCCATGAACCAGCAGGGGGAGACTCCATGATTTCAAACGTGTGAGTTCTGTGGTCACATTTAAATTGAGACATTTGGGATAGTAATGTTGTACAGCCCAGTTTGAAGCCATATTAAATCGTTCTTCCATTAGCTTTAGAAATACAGATTATTATTAACTCGTCGAGCTATTGCCCATATGCATATTTACGTAGATTATACAATCATGACATTCAATAAAAAACATTGTAGAGTCCTATTCCTTTCCACAACAATGGTGAAACATGTTTTTGCAAGAGATATGTGAATTGTTTTCAACTATACTGAACTGGGAACCACTCAACAATTTGTGTGCTTCTTAAAACAAATCAAATAAAAAAGGACAGAAAAAGAATAATACTAACATAATTTTTTTTTTGAATGGGACAGTACATCTCTAGCATTAAGTCAAGTATGATGTACTGTGTGAACAGGGTGCACTAACATATGAACAATAAAAAGGCAGTACATCTCTAGCATTAAGCAAAGTATAATGTACTGTGTGAACAGGGTGCACTAACATATGAACAATAAAAGGACAGTTCATCTCTAGCATTAAGTAAAGTATAATGTACTGTGTGAACAGGGTGCACTAACATATGAACAATAAAAGGACAGTTCATCTCTAGCATTAAGTAAAGTATAATGTACTGTATGACGGTTCCAGATGGCCGCTGACTGATGGCTCTTCGGCTGTAGTGATGTAATTAGCACACCTCTTCAGCTCTGGACCATTGGCAGGTTGGATACATATTATGTTTGTTAGCTATACAGGTTTATTAGCTCACTGTTGGTACCATGTAATCTCCCTCTATTTATTCAAGTGTATAAATATTTATGTGTGTTTGTTTCTGACACAAAAACACTGAGGAGTTCAAGTCCAAAACCCTAAACCCAGCGTAGAGAGGTTCAATGAATGTGGAGCAGAAGGTGTGTAGCAGGGTCAGTCTGTCTGAGGAGACTCTGTAGAAGGACAGAGCGCCACCAGGACAATCCAGATACACTCCTACTCTGGTGGGGCCAGAGCATGTCACAGGTAGGACAGTCTTCCTTTTATTGTTATAGGCGGTGTAACTGTAATCATCATGGAAAAGAATCCAGGAGCTGTCACTGAATTCAAGAGGAAACTCATCACCCTCTCCTCTCCTGTCCATTCCTTTAGATGTCACTCCTATAGAAACCACCCCTCTAATCTCTACCTCCCAGTACCAGCGTGACCCAGTCAGACCCTCTCTACACAGAACCTGTGACCAGTTGTCAAATCTCTCAGAGTGATCATCAGGATCTGGCTGCTCCTCTCACCCGTGTCACCTTTCTGTTCTCCTCAGACAGAGAGAGGTTTCTGTGTGCTGTGTTTGGGTCCAATGTGAGATCACAGGCATCTGATGGGGAGACAAAGAACCATATATTACTAAACAACATCATTTCATCTGACTCTCTCATACACACATACAAGTACACATTTCAATTTAAACAACTTTTATATCTATATACTGTATTTCCCACAAGCTCTCCTTTCCTTTACTGTTTTGTTCTCCTAGGAGAACAACATCTCCCCTTTGCCCCTCTGTCCTTCTCTATTCACTCGGTCCCCATCTCTCTAGATGTAGCCATTGCACATATAAAACCCTTGCATTCATGAAACACAGGTAATATTTGCATTTACACAAATTAGGCCACAACCACAAATACTGAATTTTTGCATAAGAATATATGTGCAAGGGCTGAACTTGTGTGAGGGCAAGATAATTTCCTATTTGACAGAAGTTCATTTTAACTGGAAGGCCTCGCCTGAGGATGTATGCAACATAGTGCAAGTCAAGATGGGGGTATGGAGTCATAGACAGGAATAAATCTTGATTCAGAAGTCAACACATACATTTCCTAGGGTTGGGTCCTCAGCTGTCCACCATGATCCACGCTGCAGGGACAAGTAGAACAGACAGTGGCAGAGGGTCTGGTACTAATTAGAGACGTATTTATATAAAATACCTAATACCAGATATAGCCAACAGGGGGAGACAAATACTAATGATAACTCACGTCAGTACTTCTTAAAGATTAACCAGACACCAAAACCCATTTTCATCTACTGAATAATGATGTCTTCCAACTATCCAGCTTAAAATTAAAATAAGAGCATTGCAAAGTTCATGAGGCTTTCATTTCTGTATCGTATCCAACTCACTTTGGTGAACTATCTCTAGAACAAAGTAAATTAACAGTCAGTTTTCATGTTAGTGAACTCTGGGATTATGCAATGCCCAGAAAGCCCATTCTGCTACACACACGCAATTGCCTCTGCTACCCAAATTTAATTAATAATAATTTATAATAATTCATTCGATTTTTTTTTTATACCGCTTTTCTAGATACTGAATACGCTTTACACACATTGGTCGCCAATTAATAACACAGAACGAACTACGAATGGACCGACAGCTATCAAACACAACACTCAGTCTGAGTGATACCATGGCAGCCAATTTGCGCCAGACTTGCTCACCCAACATATTTCGACAGACTAGCTCACACAGAAAGGACACACAGATGACTACAGTTGAATTGGCAGTGACTGTTCAGGGCACTGGTAGGAGGATGGAGCATGTTTTTTGATTATCAATATTAGCATCTCATACTCATCAATAGCTACAATGGTGTTGAATTTTACATAAATTTTAGAAAGGTATATTATAAAGGAAAGTCTATGCTATCGCCTGTGTATGCATTATAGCCAAGTGGGTCAAATGGATTTCATAATTTGTCATGTATTTGTGTTATGTAAAGTGTCTCTGCTCTATATACATAGATAATGCATAAGTACTGCTAGTTTAACTGGTTAAAACTGTATGTAATTTGGTAGCGATTAAACGGTCTATTTAAAAACGTTCTTGGTTTAATGTACAAGCAAATACCTACCTTAGTGTCTGTAGTTTACAGAGTGGATCCCCTAGTCCAACAGAGAGTAGTTGCACGCCAAATCCTGCAGGTCATTGTGGCTCAGGTCCAGTACGCTCAGATCAGTGGAGTTGAGAGCGGAGGCCAGCTCTATACAGCATTGTGCTGACAAGTTACACTCACTCAGCCTTTATAAACCATAAACAATAATAAAACACTGGCGTTTGTGGTTAGTAAAAATTAAAAGCCAATACCTCAAGTAATTTCTGTGTGATGATGAGTGTATAATGTTCATGTCTGCTTTCTTACAAAGCAGAAGTGGAGGCTTTGACCACTGGCAGCAGCCTAAGAAGACCCTCCTCTGATGCAGAATATTTCTTCAACTCAAACACATCCAGCTCCTCTTCTGATGTCAGCAACACAAAGACCAGAGCTGACCACTGAGCATGGCAGAGTTGGTTTCTAGTGAGACTTCCTGATCTCAGGTACTGTTGGATATCTTCCACTAGAGAACGGTCATTCAGCTCATTCAGACAGTGGAGCAGATTGATGCTTCTCTCTGGAGAAGGATTCTCTCTCAACTTCTCCTTGATGTACTGAGCTGTCTTCTCATTGGTCTCTGAGCTGCTTCCTGTCTGTGTCAGCAGGCCTCGTAGAAGAGTCTGATTGGTTGATAGGCCCAGGAGAAAGCGGAGAAACATGTCCCAGTGTCCATTCTCACTCTGTAAGGCCATGTCCACTGCACTCTGTAAGGCCATGTCCACTGCACTCTTGTAGAAGCTGAGTACTGGTTCTGGTTTGAAGAGCTTCAACAACTTATTCGATTTTATTTCTCGTCCTGATAATAGATTGTTGTGACTGTTGAAGAATGAGAGAAAGACATAAAGAGCGGCCAGAAACTCCTGAATACTCAGATGTACAAAGCAGAACACCTTGTTCTGGTACAGCCCGTGTTTCTCTCTGAAGATCTGTGTAAACACTGCTAAGTACATTAAGGCAGCACTAACTTTAATATTACACTCTTTCAGGTCTGATTAATAGAAAATCAGTTTGCCTTTCTCCAGCTGTTGAAACGCCAGTTTTCCCAGACACAGAATGATCTCCCTGCTCCTTATATCCAAGTGTGAATCGGTCACAGCTCTCCCAATAATCTTGATACTTCCCTGTATGGACTGAAACACCATGAAGTGATGCAACAGAAGACAGGGATGTGACACATGATGTGGAGGCTCAGTCAGGGTTCTGATAGGCAGCTCTCTGGTCTTTAATCAAAATTTGCTGGTTTTTATCCAGAGGTGACTAGAGGGAAGCAGATTCCCCTTGATGAGGTTTGTAAGCAGCACGTCAAGTGTGGTTGACTCTGTTACATCAGTCAACATCTCATTGTTCTTTAAGTCTAGAGGAAGTCGACACTCATCCAGACCATCAGAGATAATCGCAACTTGGCATTTGTTGAAGTCGGTGATTTTAGATTCCTTGGTTTCATTAACACAGGACACCTTTCCTTCATGGGGCACAGTGCTTGAAAAATATTGAGCAAAATGTGAGTCTATATCAACCTCTACAGGTTAACTTTATTATAATTTTTTTGTATCAATGAATGAGTTATTAAATAGGTGTGACTATTAATATTAATATAGTGACTCTGCATGTTAAAAGTTTAAATGTTAAGATCATTTTGACTAAGGCGTCTAATCTGCTAATACACTGGATGGGAATTTGATGGGAGATAATTGGATGAGTTGTTTTTTATGAACCACATAATTGTATGTAAAACCTGACATTCAGAATATTTCAATAAACACACAGTGTAGATTACAGTTAATTTTATTGTCCTAAATCTAAAAAGGTTGTCCCGCTAAGAACACTGATATGGTCTTAAAAGACTGTGCCATTAAAATGGCAGGTCTTCGTTTACCACTGCGAGAAAAAGTTTAATTGACATGAAAAGGATGTATTTTTTTTAGTCGACCGTATTGGACTATATCGCAATTTGTAATCCTGTGGCTCCACTGTTCTCTTCATTATTAGTGGCTAGAGATACATTTGCTTCCGGAGGTCCGGAACTGTCATCTAGCGGACACTGGAGAGTACTACAGCTTTACTGTTAACTGAGCGCACGTTTAGAAAGTTTACAGCAAAGACGAAAGTACAGGATTATTTTCACTCATTTGTAATCGCAATTTTCCACTCACTTTCTCCCTTTGCATTTGGATATATGTCCCTTCCATCTGTCACTGGTCCTCCCGTCTTTACCTCGGTGCTGGTTAGTGATTATAAATAACGTCGCTGCATGGCTGCTTGGACCGTGCAGAATACGTTTTATACTTTCACTTTCACATAATGAACTTTCTTCTGCGCTTTTTTCCGGTCTTCATGAAACTGAAAAATCTGTTAATTTGATTGTCCATGCTCATTTAGCTGTCTCTGATATTCAAATTAGCCTATACGATGGAAAAGAAGAATTGCCTACTTTGATGATGAAATAGTTACATTGAAAGTCAATGAAACCAGTAAGTATTTTCTTTAAGTATATTGAATTGCCTATTTCCTGTTAGCCTTTCTCTTGTGTTTTCATGTTTACTGCTAATTTTCCCCCGTTCAAAATGAACGACCCATATGTTTCAATCGATCATTATAAACTTAGCATCACCTGAAGCTGTTATGTACGTTTTCATCAATTTTAGAGTATTTATGACAGATTTTTTTCCCTTTTATGTGTAATGTATGCCCTGCAGAACCTCATTGACCTGACTTCAATCAACTCGTTGTTTAGTCAATTTAGTAATTCAACGATTATTTTGAATATGGGGAATACCAGAGGCAATATAATGCACTATCAGATTAAGTGGTTAGGAATTTGTGTCAAAGTTTAACCAGTACAGTCGGACAAAGGACATAGGCCTAAACTAGCTGTACTGAACATATTGGAGGACTATAGTAGCAGTAACAGTTCAATAAAAGTTGGTAAACTTCCAAAGATGTCGATCCACCATTACACAGTGGAGGTGGTTTGTGACCTCATGCACGTGATTGATTCTATATGTGGTCTGCATTTTAACCACACAATGAATAGAAATATATAAAAGGAAAATAAACTTCTTTCCAGGTGATGTCCCTCCCTCACACCACACCCTGTCATGTGATCAAGTTGTTTATTTGCCTAGGAGTCGAGATCCCACAAAGAGAGAGGAGGGGGACCCTGCCTTTAAAATTCATCGAACTATGGAGAGAGAGGAGGGGGAACCTGCCTCTAAACTTCGTCGAACTATGGAGAGAGTGGATGGGGGCCCTGCCTCTAAAATTTGTCGAACTATGAAGAGAGAGGAGGGGGGGCCTGCCTCTAAAACCAGTTTGTCTGGATATCATGACAACCAGACCAAAGCTAAGAGGTAACATGAGAATCTCTAACTGTCCAGGACTGTTCTCCATCTCAGAGCTCAGCAGTGATATCATGACATCACTATTAGAGTAACATGTCTGTCTGTGTTGTGTTGAAGTTCACTCCAGCAGGAGAGACCAGACTCCCCTGTACCCAGCTGTGTCTCCATGAAGAGTGACTGGTCTATGGAGCTTCCTTATAACTTCAGTAAAGGAGTAGTGACCACTGAGCCAGGGTATGAACCTCAACATTACTGGTAGTTACTTTACACCACAGTCATCCAGTGTTCTTGAGTTACTTGAAAGGCACTTTATAAATTTAATGTGCTGTTATTATCCTACATAATACATTAATAAATATACAACATGTAATAAAAAATACAGTATTCTAATTAGTATTATCCTACATACTACATTAATAAATATACGGCA
>JAPMUY010010987.1:10000-12856 GCA_026901105.3 Galaxias olidus | reverse complement strand
GGGTACAGGGTCTCTAAATGTTTGGTATTCAGGGGTAGAGGGTGTTTAACTGTTTGGTATTTAGGGGTAGAGGGTCTCTGAAATGTTTGGTATTTAGGGGTAGGGTGTTTAACTGTTTGGTATTTAGGGGTAGAGGGTCTCTAAATGTTTGGTATTTAGGGATATAGTTTGGTATTTAGGGGTAGAGGGTGTTTAACTGTTTGGTATTTAGGGGTAGAGGGTCTCTAACTGTTTGGTATTTAGGGGTAGAGGGTCTCTAAATGTTTGGTATTTAGGGGTAGAGGGTCTCTCTTTGGTATTTAGGGGTAGAGGGTCTCTAAATGTTTGGTATTTAGGGGTAGAGGGTCTCTCTTTGGTATTTAGGGGTAGAGGGTCTCTAAATGTTTGGTATTTAGGGGTAGAGGGTCTCTAAATGTTTGGTATTTAGGGGTAGAGGGTGTTTAACTGTTTGGTATTTAGGGGTAGAGGGTCTCTAAATGTTTGGTATTTAGGGGTAGAGCGTGTTTAACTGTTTGGTATTTAGGGGTAGAGGGTCTCTAAATGTTTGGTATTTAGGGGTAGAGGGTGTTTAACTGTTTGGTATTTAGGGGTAGAGGGTCTCTAAATGTTTAGTATTTAAGGGTAGAGGGTGTTTAACTGTTTGGTATTTAGGGGTAGAGGGTGGTTAACTGTTTGGTATTTAGGGGTAGAGGGTCTCTAAATGTTTGGTATTTAGGGGTAGAGGGTGTTTAACTGTTTGGTATTTAGGGGTAGAGGATCTCTAAATGTTTGGTATTTAGGGGTAGAGGGTGTTTCTCCGTGGCTGCTACTCCTATGGCGTCCAGTTTCTTTGGCCAGAGTGTGGTGACTTATTCTGTATTTTGAAAATGGATCTTTCTTTATTGAATGTATCTTTCTATATTCCCTTTGAAGAGCTCTGTAACTTTCTGCTTTGTTTTGCTCTTTCATTTCATTAGCCAATATTGATATTGTCACATATAGTCACATTTAAAAAAAAATCTTTCAATATGATTTTTTAAGATGCGTATGTCTTCGCAAATGATTGGTTAGGGATAACTTATGAGAGGTCCTCTTAGTGAAGGATTCATGACTGTGATGCTCTGTGGTAAGGGAGTCTTTACATTACTCAGGGAGTCTTTACATTACTCATTAAGGCTCTGTGGTAGAGGAGGTCTTTACATTACTCATTAAGGCTCTGTGGTAGAGGGAGTCTTTACATTACTCAGTGAGTCTTTGCATTACTCATTAAGGCTCTGTGGTAAAGGGAGTCTTTACATTACTCAGTGAGTCTTTGCATTACTCAGTCATGTTCTTTGGAGGAGGGAGTCTTTGTATTACTCAATGTTGCTGTGTGGTAGAGGGATTCTTTGTATTACTCAGTAGAGAGGGTCTTGGCATTACTCAGTGAGTCTTTGCATTACTCTGTGAGTCTTTACATTACTCAGTAATGTCATGGTTGTCTTTACATTACTCAGTGAGCCTTGCATTACTCAGTGAGCCTTTGCATTACTCACTAAGGCTCTGTGGTAGAGGGAGTCTACATTACTCAGTGATGCTCTGTGGCAGAGGGAGTCTTACATTACTCAGTGATGCTCTGTGGCAGAGGGAGTCTTTACATTACTCAGTGATGCTCTGTGGTAGAGGGAGTCTTTACATTACTCAGTGATGCTCTGTGGTAGAGGGAGTCTTTACATTACTCAGTGATGCTCTATAGTGGTGGGAGTCTTTACATTACTCAGTGATGCTCTGTAGTGGTGGGAGTCCTTACATTACTCAGTGATGCTCTATAGTGGTGGGAGTCTTTACATTACTCAGTGATGCTCTATAGTGGTGGGAGTCTTTACATTACTCAGGGATGCTCTATAGTGGTGGGAGTCTTTACATTACTCAGTGATGCTCTATAGTGGTGGGAGTCTTTTACATTACTCAGTGATGCTCTATAGTGGTGGGAGTCTTTACATTACTCAGTGATGCTCTATAGTGGTGGGAGTCTTTACATTACTCAGTGATGCTCTGTAGTGGTGGGAGTCTTTGTGGTATTCCTGGTTCTGAAGGGGACAGGATGACCAGGTCATCTGCAAGGAGCAGCCATTTCATCTCATGGCCTTCCAGGGTGAGTCCTTCTGATGGTCCAATATGTTCGTTCATTTGTGTAAATATTAAATAATGTATGACTCAGATTGAAGCTCTGTCAAACCCCTCTTCCTCGCTCAAATTATTCCGCTGTCTTTGAGCCCATTGTTACACAGCATGTATCTTTTGTATTTGTTTGAGGAATAGGTCCCTTGAGCCAAATGGAGTCAAATGCTAATTCATGTTCACCAAGCAGGAAAATCTTAGCTCTGCTTTTTTCTTAATGTGTTTTTGTATGAGGCTATGGAGAGTATTAACATGGTCTGTAGTATGGAGTGTGGTAAGAAGCCAATTTGATAGATTATTGACTAAGGAAATCCTCTCCCACCCACACACCCACACACACCCACACACACCCACAAACACACACACACACACACACACACACACACACACATTACAGTACATTCATTTAGCAGACGCTTTTATCTAAAGCGACTTACAAAAATTGTGCCTACAAAAAGATAATGGTAAAACAACAAGTCAGGTAGAGAACATAAGTGCATCCCTGGCTTAATCATCTAGATAAGAGCTAAGCAAGTGCTAAATTAAACATCAGGATAATTAACAAAACCTTCACAAACCAACTTCAAAAAAAATACAAATAAAAAAAATTAAAATTTCTGAGTGCAGCCAATTACGTGGTATATCAAGTAGAAATGCTTGGTAGACGCAATGTCACATTCAAGAGCCGAAGTGCTCACACACACACACACACACAAA